>DWAN01002529.1:0-14964 GCA_018230445.1 Heliconius hewitsoni | reverse complement strand
ATATATATATATATATATATATATATATATATATATATATATATATATATTGTATTATATTGAGTGTCCGAGTTCAATCATCAAAGCAAAAGCGCGGGATTGTACTCGGACACTCAATATGGAATGCCTCAAAAATTCTGCGTAAATTTGGTAAAAACGAGTGTCTCAACACTACGTTCCCAAACACCCTCTCCTACCTTGTTATGAGCGGGAAACAGCGTGAAGCTAAACACATATATATTGGATAAAGAGCAAATAAAGTCAGAAAATTTACATATATTAAAAGTTAAAATAAATTATCACATACTGCCTATATTTAAAAAACCTTTGAAAAATATGAGCTAGGAGCTATTGTTAGTGTCTCTATTTAAAAGGCTGTAGATAGCACCTAGAGCTGCTATTTGCGAAAACGTTTATCAAAGTTAGGTAATAAAGAAATATGGGATATTTACTTCTCTTTAGCTTTCTAAATGACTTAAAACCTAAAGTCCTTAGTGTGAAATAACACCTAAAAAAATATAGAAAACGTGTGAACTCGCACCGTTTATAAGCCATCCTAAGGCACAACTTACATTTTTAGAATCTTTATTGTTAGCATCTCTGTATTGTTAGCATTTTCTATAAACATGTTTCTTTATGTGAAGTAACACAACATTTAAATAATGGCATTTTCTTTTGCCAAATAATCATTAGTAGCATTAATTTTTTGGTAGCTAGAAAATACTTTCAAAAAATTCTTACAAGTGTTGTTTTAGCATAAATAACTAAAAACGTTTAAGAATTTCATAGTGTGTAGCTTGATAAGAACGTATGGCTTAGTAGTCAGAGCAATTAGGCGGTTTTCAATTAGTCCGGACTCAAATCCCACTTTGTTTAAATTTGTGTACGTCTTCTTTTTATATTTTCCTATCCTTAGTAAGGAATAAAATTTTAATATGTTAAAAGTAATGTATAGCGTCAATCTGTTACTATTTCATGAGATTGCATACTTCTAATACTTAACGAATCTTTGTAATTTGACTTGCAGGTTAAAATTAAATTAAATTTAATAAAAATTAATTATATACTGCATACTGAATAATTTCGATTGAGTGAAAAAAACTTACAAAAGGATGTAGCATTATAAGTTTTGTAATATAACATTCCACGCTTACACACGGTCGTTGTGGCGTGGGACAGCATCTGCACCCGATGTTTGTGGGTTCAGTTCCCACTCGGGGGCTTAATTTATTTATATTTTCGCGCTCAGGTAGACTTTTTTCTCTCTTCTATTTCCCTCCATAAGTTGAATTTACATCCACAACCACGTTTAGTCAGATTAGCCTTAATTTTATTATTTTATATAAAAAGGTAAGGTATTAAAACGGTACAGTAAACCTGTCCATTTAACGACCATTGTATTTTCACATTCGACCTTTAGGTACTTAATGAATTACTGTTATATATTTTGGTATAAAAAGGTAAGCTTATAATAAACCGTCGAAAAAAATATTTGTCTACCTAAATGTATTGAAAAACACTTAATTTTTACATGCTTCGTTTCATTTTATTTTTATTATGTAATATAGTTATACGAGGCTTAAACGCCATCTTTTAAATGCTTGTCATTTGTTAAAGTAAAATAAAAATAATAAAAGTTTTAATTATAAAACAATTTAGTAAAATTGCTGCTTACTCTTTTATTCTGTTAATACAAAATCAGCTTAGTTACAAAAAATATATAGGTAGGTATAATAACTCTTGTTTTGGATTCCCACTTTGTAAAAGGAAATATTTAAGATTTTCATTTCTTCGCTCTGGTGTCGAGGGACAGCGCGGTGTTGAACACCACCTATCGACCCATGTTTTGATGATGTTTCACGAATTCGAACAAATGGAGAACGGAGTGTCTTAACACTGGGTTCCCTCTACCTACCTTTTATAAATTTAAAACAATTTTCATTTTGACATTTTTTTTATGTTTGTTTCTGCAGGTCCCATAAATTGGTTACTCTCCCTTTATATGTGGAAGTTGCCAGCTAGACTTTCTTACGCTATGTATTTAATACATTATCCTATTATAAATCTGGCTGATAGTAGTATGGTATCGACATATTACTTTAGTGATGGTAATACTGTAAGTATTTTATTTCAAGTATAATTTTTTATTTTTGGGTTAAGTGTCGAAAAATTTTTCTCGAAACAAGCTCAATGGTTGTAGGTTCAATTTCTATACAGAAAAAATATTGTATAATCGTTATTACCGTATTGTAGCGGGAGGAAATTAAATCATCACAGAGAGCACACGTTTATTTGTATCATCCATCGTCCATACAATCAAAATAAGACTTAATTTAAACCATAAGTTAATAAATAAATATTGTTAAATTATTCTATGTACTTACTCTGAGCTCTTTGTTTTTCCCTTTGAAACACGAAAAATGTATTTGTATAAAAAAATAAAGCAATATATTATATTACAAATATACAGCCATAACGATCTTCTTCGATAGCTGAATGAAGGCATGAAAATAATAAATATTTCATTCCCCCGAGTGGAAATCGGACCCACAACCGTCGCGTTAACAGTCGTACGCTTGTGCGCCTGCGCCTCTAATGTATCTAATAAACGACAGTTCATAATTTATAATTTAATAATAATAAATAGTACTAATTGGTTCCCTTTAAAATAAATAAATATATTTCTTTCTAGATATATCGAGCTATGGGAGACATAGGATTTACTTTAATCGCTGCATTTTTACTTTCAGTAATAGTAGACGCCCCTTTCTCAATTATACAGAAAATATTGATGGAAAGAGGTTTGTTTTTATTTTTCACAAATTTCGATTAGCATTTTTTTAGTTTCACTCTTTATCCCACATATAGCAGGGTAGCAAGCTAAAAACGTCGTGTTAAAGCACTGTAGCTCTTAAGACACTTACATATACGCTTCTCACCGAATTTCGGAGACATTGCGGAACTCAAAGCCGTGTTTTGCCTCCATACCAAAGTAAAAGAATGAAATTATTAAATATTTCATTTCTTCGAGTGGGAATCGAACCCATAACCTTACGTTGCGTTGGTACTCTACTCTTACTCTTTTGTGGCAAGCAAGGAAACAAACAAAAAAAGACCTTTTTTTCTAAGTTATTGTTTGTTTATAATTTGGCGCAATGGGACGGCTGAAGAAAGCGACGGTACTGATTTTGATTTCCACTTCTTAATTTAGTTACTATGGTATAAAGACGCAATGTCGCGAAAATTAGGGAACTTTCCTGCTCTTTAAATTCTAATTAACCACGAATCTTCATATAAAAATTTGAAATTTTTGAAAAATCACCGTTGTATCTTAAAATTTGGTTTAAAGGATACAAAGTCAACTTTATTATTTAAAATTCTAATTCTATTTTCTTCTAAAATATAAATATTGTTAGTAAATTCGTATGAAAGAGGGTAGATGTAGGTGGCAAAAGACTATAAAAGCAATGGAATTGAGTCAATTGGAGCTTCAGCCCAGCCCGGTGACGCTGTCAAGACCAGTCCAGGTCGACAGCATTAAGTCCATTCGAAAAAAAAATCAATAGGAGCCAGTCAATAGAGCCCTTAGTAGAAGGAAACTCGTGAGAAGTATTGCTATTGGGTGATACATATCAGTTATTGCAATTACGTAGAGTATGTTTTCAAATAAATTAGAAACATATATACGATACGATATTTCATATGATTTTTATAATTGCAGGGAAACAAAATCATGAAAAATCTACAACATAGTTTGAAAATGAAACAGGCGAAATCGACAGTTTATATCGAAATAACAAAAGCAATGAGGAGAGAATAATTATATAAATGAGTTAACACTCAAATTTTTTTATCATTATACAAATTAATTTAAAAATGCTAAAAACAGATACTTTTAACATAGTTTTTTGAAATAAAAAAAATTCTTACTATTATTTATTTCTTTTAGTTACATTAGTAGCTGCTTGCGGCTTCGGCTCCATCGCCAAAGAGAAATAACTAAGAGTTGTGTATGACACATGACACGATCTCAGTGCCTCAAGTAATTCTGATCGTAGTAATTCGGATCGTATCTTCCGAATAACCACCTAACCATCCTACCTATCCTACCATACATCCAACCTAACCATCACAAAAATAATATTAATAATTCGTTACATTACGTGTTGCGTTGGTACACTTACCACAGCAAGAAAATAAAAATAATTCATAGTTCTAAGTAAGAAATAAACTCACAAAAGGAAATGACGGAAACAACCGTAAAATGATTGTCTTAATCCTTAATATTATTCAGTCGGTACTTACCTATATTTTCATTTCTACTTATATTCCGGTAAATTCCATAGCGCCTGGAGTAAAGCTAATATACTTAAATTTAATTAATAAAATAAATAAACCAGCTTCACGCTGTATCCCGCACACAGCAGGGAACCTAGTATTAAGACACTCCGTTCCCCACTTTCTGCCGGATTCTGGAGGCATTGTGTGTTGAGTGGCAGAACTCAACGCCGCGCTTAGACTCGACACCACAGCGAAGAAATGGAAATATAAATTTAAGTAATAGTAAGAAATCTCCTCGAGTGGGGATCGAACCCACAACTAGTCGGCTTAACAGCCACACTTCGTGGCGCTGCGCCACGACTGGTCTCAATATACTTCTTATATCTAAAATTAAAAATCCTGAATATTTTTCTTACTATTGCCCTATCTTTATCCTTCCTTTTCTGTTAAAGATATTGGAGTGAATCGTCCATTCACAACTATGCGCGCAAAATCCTTTCCTTTCGCACAGTTATTGGTCTAATCAAAATTTATGTTTATGTGTAATATGGAATACAAGTAACTGAGTATACTGCCTCTGTTGGATTTCAGCAAAGCATATAATACTATTGATTAAGAGCTCTTATTGGCTGCCTTTCGTTTCATCAAAGTATGCACCGAGGTCGTGGCGTGGTTTCGTAACTACTTGTATGATCGATATCAATGTGTACGTGTCCTTAATAAATGTTATCCCTTTAATTTTCTTTCTGCTAATGTGTCGCAGGGCACTCTCCTCTGTCCTTTATTGTTCTCCATTTTTCATTAATACTAATCCATTACCAATCTGTCTCATCCTCTTTCCATTTGTACGTGCACGATTTTAATTTAAAAAAAAAGAGTTTAATTTTGTGCTCCGCCTCATGATATTGATGAAGCTATTGCAAAACTAAATTTAAATTACCAAAAAAATCTGCATTCGTTGCATATCTTATAGTTTACTTATGAATTCCGCAAAATCTTAGGTTATTTTATTTGGTAGGCCTACGCAATTAGCTAAATTCAATAAAATTGCTTTACGTCCTATTCATTTCGACACTTTCTATAATATACAGCAATTCTGTCTAGAATCTTCTTCTCGTTATTGGTAATTAATTCTTCTGGTCCGATGAAATTGCTGAAGTTAGTAGGAGAATATTTGCTATGATCAGCTCATTAAAGCGCTAGAAACATTTTATATGTAATAATACCAAAGTAGTGTTAGCGCATTCCATGCATTTTACTTACAATTTTGGACTATGTGGACAGCTATTACCCGGATATAACGGAAGATCAGCTAAACAAGCTCGAATGGTTACAAAACGTGTGTATTAAATTTATCTTTAGTTTACTTAAGTTTGAACATGAATCAGAATACTGCATAAAACTCAAATGGCATACTATCAAACCGTAATTTACATATCCTTTCACTCCATTATTCTATTATCTATAATCCTTTCACTCCTACCTATCTAAAGAAATGGTTCAACTTAATGGGCGCCAACATTGCCTCTCAACTTCAATTTCAGTCAAGATCTGATAGCCAATTAATGTTGCCAACTGCTCACACTCGTTTTATGGTGATTTCTTTTCTAAACTTTGGAATATAACCCCTTCTATCATTCGTCACTCCAAATCACAACATATTATTAAAATTTCTCCATGATATTCCTAAAAACCACCGCATCTTCTAGCTAGAACTGACATAAAACGGCCAATGATTAATGAAAGGAAGCCAATAAGTAAGAGCGAAATATATTTTCGGCAATTCTCTAAAAAGCATGTCAGCATAGACATTTATTGGACCGTCAAATTTACAAATAACAAATAAGAAGAAAAACTCCTCGGTGTTGCCTGTAAGACACTCGAAGATCATCATATAATGTAGATAATCATTTTAATTGCATAAAGAAATTGGTCCTCACATTTACGGCTTTCTAAAATCTGCCCCTGTAGACTATATATTCTACTCGGCTTACTTGTAATTCCGACACAGTTCTTTGTTTTATGTCTTAAGTGTGCATAATAATGAATTGAATTTTCTTTTATATATTTATATTCAAACATGCTTTATATAATACTGGCTTAGTTTTTCATAAAAACAATATCCAAAATATTTTTACTTTACTAACAAAAGAATAGGTAAACTGTCGATGTTTGTTTTAAATCTATGGGGATTTCAGTTCATATTTGCTATATGCATATGCAACGCAATCAATTGCTTATTGTTTCGACGATCTGTAGATTCAAATCCCATGTGGAGGAATTTAAAATGAAAATACAAGCGCGTTCATTATGTGAAAATTCAAACTACAGCATTGAACTTCGAGTTTATTGAGAAAATTTTTGTATGGCTTGGCGGTGGAAGTGATTAGAGTAGAGCATTTTCTCATATGTCATAGAACCTACGCCGATCAAGACGCCTCATTCCTGAAATAGCTGAAAGAACGACCTCACTGTTTGCTATTTCTGTTTTTGGTTAGATAGTAATGGTGGTATTACCTAAGAATTAAATGTAACACTGAAAAAATCACGTTGAAAAAAAACAACTCGAGACAGGTTATTGTAACGGAGTAAAGGTAACAAACAGGTCTCTGCGAAGTCTTCTTTTATCCGGTGGTCATGTGTAATATAGCGCAACAGTATTTAGATGCGAGTGGAAAGATTCGTCGGCGCCGCTGAACGTATTGGCAGCTGGGCGATCAATGTGCTGCTTCGGGCTCTCGATTCAGAGATATCGATATATTGTGGCATTCCTCACGAAGCCCGGATGTCGAGCCTAAGCGCAGTGCTCTGCTCGACCTGCAGTTCTAGTCAATGCGCACAACACCGGGACCGTAAATATGTACTTTGGTACGCAGGTTAATTGCGACCCTAGCGGCGTACTCCAAGGTAGCTGTTCTCTGGAGACCAAATAACCAACCCCCAAACTTGAGTTTTGTCAACATTGAGGGTCAGCTTCTGATGTGCCAACCAGTCCAGCAGCAAGTCAAGGGCTCTAGAGCTTGGAAAAAGCGCGCCTGGACTTGAGGGATTTTACTAGATCTCTTTGAAGAGCGGTCGAATATTCGCTTCTGAAGTCAATTATTTCTGGACGCAGGTTGGGGTGCATCTGAACAAGTGATCTGGCAGCGAAGCATGTTTATAGGGCAGTAGCCTTCTGGGTGTCTTGTCGGGTTTCGGAGTTATGATGATCAGGCCTTGTTTCCACGCCTGGGGGAGACATCCCAGCTGCAGAATAGAATTAAGAGACCTGGTCAGGGCGACGATTCAACAATGCCGCCCTGACCTGACTGATGAAAATATTAATCATTTATATAAAATATTAGTGAGCAGGGTAGGCAGAGAGAACCTAATATAAAGACGTTCTGTTCCCTATTTTCCGCTGAGTTCTGGAGGCATTATGTTTTGTAGTGGAACTCAACGCCGCGATCTACCTCGACACTAGAGCGAAGAAATGAAAATAAAAATGTAAATTAATATTTCCTGAAGTTCACTCTTTCCTCATTTCATCAAGCCCACAACCAATCGGTTTGACAATCCCCCTGTGCCCCCCCAGTGCTGGTTCGATTTTCTTGAAGGTATCGAACCTATCGCTAGTAGCGAGGCAAAGGCGTTGAGTGCCACCAAACAACACCCAATGCCTCAAAATTTACCTATTTTTCACTGAATTTCGGAGGCATTGGGTGTCTCAGTACTAGGTTCCTAGTGGTAAGACTCTGCGTTATCTCTCTGCCTTGCTATGTGCGAGATGGAGAGTGAAGCTCAAAAAATATATTAAATCCATAGACAAAGTTGCACTAACCCTATTTACACATTGCTTGAAATTTATTACAAATTCCACTCGAAACCCGATATTATGGATTTATGTATCGTTAACATTAGTCTCGTAACAACGGAAGCATTTGTTACTTCTATTTCTATTTTAATTTCCATTTCTATAACAGCTTTAGAATTTTAATTATATTTGTTTATAATTACAAATTATACAGAAGCTGTTATACGTAATGTGTAAAATCTATTTATAAGAGTGTATAATATGACATGTTAATATTAGAACAAATCTTCATACTGCTCTTATATTTGCTATAGGATCTAGACATCTCCATGACTCGGTCTGTATATAATAAACAAAGATAATTAAGATAGTATTTTATAATAAATTATCTTATTGATATATTCGTAAGGTTATATTTGGCTTGCCGTTTATTTCACAATTATTATGTAAAACTGAAATATTAGATTTTGAGCAATTAATGGTTCTCTGATCAACAGTTAGTACACTGACAACCTTTGCGCTAGAATTTTCATAATATAAATGGCTAAAACGAAAGTGAAAAAAAAACTGAAATAAAATGAAACTCGCTAATAATAATACTTCAGAGCAAAGTAAGTATCGTTCAACAAGTTTTACAATTTTTTGTGAATAACTTACCCACTACTAAGGAGATAGAAAACGTTGTTATACGTACTGTGATTTCTATTTTTAAATCTTTGAGGAAAATCGTGGTGAAGGGGTATAATAAGTAATAAGGGGCAACGATACGACTGTAAACGAGACAGTATGTGTGGGTTGAAGTCCAACTCGGTGGAATGAAATATTTAATATTTTAATTTTTTCGCTTTATAACAAGACAAAACGTGGCGTTGAGTTTCGCTACTCAACACGCAATATCTCCATTCTGCAGAAAGTGGGGAACGGTGTATTGATAGGGAACGGACTGTCTTAACACTAGGTTGCTAATTGCCATCTTCTCACCATAGTGTGCGATGATTGCCAAGCTATAGACGGAATACACCGTGAAGCTAAAAAAACCTTACCGTATGAAAGTGGAATAAAACAAAATTCCTTGTCTTCGTATTTTGCTTAACTATATGATTAACTTAACAAGTCTAACTTATACTAATATCCCACAAATTTATATATTAGAATTTTATAGATTTTGTTTATAGTTTTACGCTGTGTTTCGCAAATCATAAGGCATTCAATGCTTAGACACCCGGTTCCTCACTTTCTTAATTTTCAAGACACTGTTGAATTAAACCCAATTTCGCTTAATTTTAATTAAATGGAATAAATATATGCATATATGCGCTGTTTTATTAAGCAAAAAAGAAAAAAAACTTAATCATGATTTTATAACCAAAACTGTGTCCTGTATATATTCTATGCCAACCCTGTGGCATAGGAAACCTGGAATCCTAGTGTTATGACATACCGTTTCCATCAAGACACTTCCGTCGAAATCTCATCGTCTTTCCGGCAAATTCTGAAGGCATTGAGTGTTGATTGTGGCTCAATACCGCACTTTGCCACCAGAGCAAAAAAATGAAAAATATTAAATGAAACTAATTTAACCGGATTAATCGCGTATATTTAAGATTTTTTTACAAATGAAAAATATTATATATTTAAATACAATTAATTTGAATATTTAAATACATTCCCACGAGTGGGAAACTCATAAATTGTGACGTTTACAGTCGCACACTTGTTTCACGATCACGTTCCACGTCAGAACTTAAATAATTATTAGATATATTAATATATGTAATAAAATATCTTATGATTTACATTGAGTTGGAGTTTTTTATATTGTTTTTATAAAGGACAGAGCCATTTATTTGTTTTTCGTATGAAGTAATGCCATTAAGCACTGTCATAACAAGGTGTTATGACAAGCGATGTCAGAAAGATTAACGAAAGATAATATTAATTGTTATTCAAACGAGAAATCTTTAACATGTCTAAATGAAACTTTGACATTTTCAATATAAATTTAAGGGTACATATTTTTTTAAGAACGATCCAAATTTGATCAAATTTGACAACCATCGCTATTATAAAAATTTGATCAAAAAAATAGCTTCACGCTGTGTCCCGCACACAGCAGGGGGTAGAGGGGACCTAGTGTTAAGACACTCCGTTCCCCACTTTCCGCCAAGTCCTGCAGGAATGGCGTTTTGAGTGGCGGAACTCAACGCCGCGCTTTGCTTCGCCACCAGAACAAAGAAATGAAAATATAAATGCCAATAAATATTTCATTTCCTCTAGTGGGAATCGATCCCACAACCAGTCGATTTTACAGTACACACTTTGTGCCCCTGTGCCACGACTGGCCTCGCTATTATATTAGAGAATTATTTGCATAAAAATAAGATATGTATTTTACTGTAATGTATGTAATTGAGGCCATCATGGCACAGGGGCTCGTCTGATTGTAAAATTTGTTGGTACTTTTTCCACTGGGAAAATTAATTTATTTTATAACTGCGCTCCAGTGACAAGAGAAAACGTGGCTTATTCATATATTTTTTTTTAGAATATGGATTCGGTGTCAGACACATACAGCTGCTATGTATGTGGTTCGCTATCCTGACGCTGTTTATAGCGAGAGGCAGTTTGGGAGTGGCCATACTTGCAATGACTGATGAGAAAAGGAAAAATGATACCGATATTGAGGTATGTTCTTCTTTAAAAACAGAGAGATACTCGTGTTAGGACACTTTATTTCTATGCAATTTTTTATATATAAATATATGCTTATTGTATTGAATAGCATTTTTTTTTGTTTAGGTTAACCTAAACGCTTAAACCTGCCTAAGCGCTGACTTTAATTTTCACACGTGGGAATGTATTTCTTTGTTTTGGTAGGAAGACAAAGCGCAGCGTTAAGTTTCGCCACTCACGAAACAATATATCGTGAGAAATAGACGGGAAGTAGGGGGCGAAGTGTCTTAGCAATAGGTTTCATCTATCTTCCATGCCACAAAGTGAAGAATGTCCTAGCAAAGTTATCAAAATTATATATTTTACTTAAGGCATTTATTATTAAAAATAAAACAAAAACAGCTTCGCGCTGTATCTCGCACACAGTGGGGTAGGCAGAGGGAAGCCAGTGTTAAGACACACCGTTCCCCATTTTCCGCCGAGTTCTGGAGGCAATGTGTGTTTAGTGGCGGAACTCAACGCCGCATTTATTATGTAGAACAAAATAATAAAGGCTTAAAACAAAATATCCTACACTAAGCGCTTTTCTTTCCAACTTTCTCAACATATAAGAAAGTTACTATCAGCGAGATGTTCAAATTAAGGCTACTTTGTAGATTTTGATGATGACTACGTATAATCAGAGCGACTTTCATTCGGTCAATAGGAAACACTTGAAAGAGTGGATTGTTATCAACACTTAATTGCAAAATCAACAATAATAACCAAACTTACTAAGAAATAAGGAAAATATAAGAAATATATAAAAAAAAATTGAAATAATTCATAAAAAATAGATTTAATGATAAAAATTTAATACAAATATAAACAGATAAGACAAAACGAGCCGCCAAGATGTACGCTATTTACGTTATCAATTTGGGAACAAACAAAAGTAATTATGATAATAATGTTAAGAATTCCCGCATATAGCAGGGTAGGATGGCCTAGTGTTAAGACAGCCATTCTGCTTAATTTTCGCGATGGTTTGAAATTCCAGAGGGAACCTAGTGTTAAGACACACCATTGTTCCTCACTTTCCGCCGAGTTCTGGAGGCACTGCGTGTTGATTGGCGGACCGTAACGCCGCGGTTTGTAAAGAGCGAGGCAATAAAAATAATTTATTTTCTCGAGTAGGAAGGCGCTAGTCGTGGTGCAGGGGCCCAAAGTGTAACTGTAAAATCGACTGGTTGTGGGTTCGATCTCTACTCGAGGAAATGAAATATTTATTTACATTTATATTTCCATTTCTCCGTTCTGGTGTCCAGGCGAAGCGCCTCTAAACTTGGCGGAAAGTGGGGAACAACGGTGTGTCTTGGCACTAGGTTCCCTCTGGAATTGCAAACCATCGCGTCTTTAATTCAAAATTAAATAAACACTATAATAGCAAAAGTACCAATCTGTAAGTCTTTCACTTAACATATATTGCGGATTCGATCCCTACTCGGGGAAAAATATTAAAATAGAGCTAGATAAGACAAAGCGCAGAGATAGGTTATCTCTATATAATACAAACTGTTATTCTCGGCTTAGGTTCTGTGTTACAGTGGGTAACAATAAAACTATTAACGTCACGTAATGTAGTAGCCTAAATATATATGTTTTTTCAACAGTAGTCCTGGAGATTAGTTTCAACCATACATTTTTTTTAGATTTAAGATATCAATTTGCTGATTAAACCGAAATATCTTCATAATATCCTTATACCATAAACATACAAAAAAAAAGTTACAATATCTTTATTATTTGCTATTTATGGTTTTAATATATTACAGATTTACGAATGGGACAAGAAAACTCAGGGTTTGGTACTTTCATCATTTTTTTGGGGGTACGCGGCCATGCAGATACCAGCTGGTCTACTGTCTAAGAGATATGGAGGAAAACCTATATTTTTAATCTCGTTGTTGGCAAACGGAATCGTATGTGGTCTTCTACCAACACTTGTTAAATATGTAAGTAAATATCAATTATTATTTTATTTTCGCGATAAATTAAGTAATTGTTACAAATGAGACCGACGTGGCGCAGTGAGACTGTGGTTGTAAACGCGACTATTGTAAGTTTTTTGTCCGCGTTAGTCTGTCACTAAGGGCATTATTTGGCTTAGGGCATGCTCGCTCGGGGAAAAAAGACTTTCATTCATTTGCTCGGGTAACGAGAAAAAACGTGGCGTGGAGTTCTACTAACATACAATGTATTGACAATTGGGCATGCGAGCGTGAAGGAAATAAAGAAGTAGAATAAATGTAAAAAAAAAAAAAATTAAAACACCTTCACGCTGTATCCCGCACACGCACGGTGGGAAGAGAAAAACTAGTGTTAGTTAATACACTGCGTTCTCCATTTTCCGCCGAATTTTGACGGCATTGCGTGTTGAGTGGCGAAACTCAACGATGCCCTTTGCTACTTTACTAAAGCGAAAAAATATAAATTTAAATAAATATTTTATTCCCTCAAGTGGGTATCGAACCCACAATCAGTCGATTCTACAGTCACACTTTGTGCCTTTGTGAATGTGGCGCAGAGGCACAAAGTGTGACTGATAAATGTAGTTTATTTTTATTGTAAGCGACTTTTACTCATCTCTCACTTATAACCAGGTTGACAGGGACCACTCTGTTGTTTGTTGGACAATTAAAATAGTCTGTTTCATACTATACGCTCCATTTTGATAATATTATATTTAATTATTTTAGGGTGGATGGCAAATAACCTGCGCGTGTCGAGTGATAATGGGTCTATCACAAGCATGTTTGTACCCAGCAGGTCATACACTACTCGGAAAATGGTTACCACAGCAAGAAAGAACGTTTTACTCCAGTATTGTGTATGCAGGTACCTAATATCCGTGATTCTATATCTATAATTATATACTAATTTTATAAAGCTGGAGATTTTATTTGGTAAAATGTTTCCTCCTCAATATACATTGCACTTCAAATCATAGTCTTCTGCATCCGACACTTGATCAAGCATCTAAGCTATAATCTCTTGAGATGTTGGTCAAGGCTCTTCACCATTGCACTATTAGTTGAAACCACTTTCGGCACAATCATAATCGCAGTGGCATTCCAAAAGGCAGTAATCTCAAAGCGGAGTCCAAATATGTAGATACATTTTTTCAGCTTCACGCTGTATCACGCACACAGTAGTTTAGACAAAGGGAATCTGGGAACCTAATATTAAGACACTCCCCTACGTAAGTCACCAGAGCGAGAAAATGAAAATATAAATGTAAGTTAATATTTCTTTTCCTCGAGTGGGGATCGAACCCACAAACAGTCGATTTTACAGTCACACTTTTACCCTGCACCACGACTGGCCTCCTCTATGCTAGCGACATTGCATATTGGATGGCAGATTAATCTTACCAGAACGAGGAAATTGAAATAATATATTACAGACCGGACATTTTAGGTAACCAGTTCGATCAAACAAGATAATAAGCTGAAGAGTTTGTATGGTTTGATTATCTCAGGAATTATTATTGTATTAAATAGGGTATTTATAGATTATCTACATTACATCTCATACCAGCCACCACCCTGTCCCTGTCGGTCAAAGTTACTAACAAAAACAAGTGTTAGTTATTTCCTTTTGGTTACAAGGATGAAGTCAGTAAAAGCTAATTAAAATATAAAATTCAATGCATAAGTAACACTGGCTCATATATTTACATTTATGTAATAAACTGAATCTGACGGTAGTTAAATCAAATAAGAGGAAGCTACGCCAATAATAATTATATTTATAATCTTTTACAGATAAAGGATTTAAACGTCTAAGCATATAACATAATTATTTAAACTAGCGGCCCGCCCACGGCTTCGCCCACTTAAAATACATGATTATTGATTTAATAAGCAGAATTGATTCACAACTATAGTGACTTCTAATATGATTTTTATATTACTTTAATCTGTAATATTTTAATAAGATTTTTTTACGACATTATCGTAATTTCTAGAAGAATTTTTGATTGTTTCGAAGTAAAAATACGACCAATGTTGATATTTGATATTCATAAAATATTTATAAAGTTAATTATTAATTATATGTATATATTTTTGTAACATTACGTTCTTTTTACCTATGTTATCAGCTTCAGCTTCACGCTGTACCCGCACACAGCAGGGTAAGCAGAGGGAACCTAGTGTTAAGATACTCCGTTCCCC
>DWAN01002528.1:0-14966 GCA_018230445.1 Heliconius hewitsoni | reverse complement strand
TATATTCACGCTGTATCTTGCCTGTAGCAGGGTAAAAATGGGCCTAGGGCTGGTTTGGCCCATATTTTATCAAAACTTTCCCCTCGGTTTAAGAAAAAAATAGCTAGTCCTTCGCCCAAAGCGTGAGATCATCTGAAAAGACATCCCCACTTGATGAGAAGTAACTTTAGCTTGATATATATTTGATATATACATATATATTATATTTTAGATATTTCTTGCAAGTAAAAAGAAGTTAACAAATAAAATTGGTGCCAATTCCACATTAGTTCTTGATGATTTAGATAAAAGGTCATTCGTGACAGTCGTACGAACGCAGGGGCTCATGTGACTGTATACGACTGGTTGTGGGTTCGATCCCCCTCGACTCGATTCCAGTCGGCTCGAAGAAATAAAACATTTAACAATTTCATTTTTTCGCTCTGGTATCGAGACAGTGCGCGTTGCGTGTTAAGTGGTTGAGGTCCACCACTTAACACGCAACACACCCAGAATTCGGCGGATAATGGAGAACGGAGTGTCTTAACACTAGTTTCAAAAGAAATATAAAATAACAGCTGAGTTGATTGTTTAATCACAGACTAAAAAAATTATGTATAACCATGTTATAAGTTTATACAGCATTTTATTTTGGATTTATTTATTTTTTTTTAATTTTCAAATCAGATTTTGGCAGAATTCTCGGTATATTTTTATAATAATATTTTTCTTTAATATTTTGTTTCTTTTATTTAATATTTAATTACCTTAACCACGAGCTATGATTGACGTCATAGCTGAGATGGTTGTTATCAGTTACTATAATGATTTTTTCAATAAAAAATTGGCGATGTTGCGTAGTGAAAAATGTAATAAACTGGCTTTTGTGAGTATTTTTTAGCTTGACGCTGTATAACGCACAGAGGCACATAAAGGAAATCTGAATTTTCTTTTTGTTAAGACACTTCCATTCCCTCTTTCGATTGGTCGCTCATAGCAAGCAAAGTGGTTATTATTAATAATAATATTCTTTATTTAGAAATATAACATACAAACTACACGCACTGAGACCTCCCAGTAAGTAGTCAGAATTCACTTATCTTTACATTATCATCACATATAACAGAGTAGACGTTGCAAATTTGAAAGAATAGAATATCTAGGTTTAATTCCCGAATAAAATAAAATAATATAAAATCTAATTTTTCCTCTGAATGGGACTGGAACCCTCTACTATCGTGTATACCCACAACCAAATGCACATTGATGACGCTCATATAAATTAATATATCGTAACATGTAAAGATTTAACTATCCATGAAATTACTATTCTAGATCCATAATATCCATAAATTATTTTGTGGTTTTAAATTGAATGTTCCTATCTCTCCAATCAAATTCTTACGTAAAAATATGTACATTTTTGCATATATTTAATATATATGCAAAAATGTACATATTTTTAACATATAACATCTATGCATTATTTATTTTTTTGTTAGATAGTATTTGAAATACAAATTAGGCTTTTATAAATTTTGCCTATTGAAATACTTGTGCACAGCTAACTCCAGGACGGCTACGACTCGTCGATCGTACTGTTGTTTCAAAATGAATATAGAAATAGTAAGAGGCCGTTGTGGCGGAGTGACACAGGCGTGTAAGCTGTACGTTATGGGTTGAAGTGTCACTTAGAAAATGAAATATTTAATACACTGCTACACTACTCTGGTGATAGGGGAAAGCGCGGCGTTAAGTTCCACGCACGCTTCAACCACACAATGCCTCGAGCGGTGGATATTAGGAAACTGAGTATCTGAACATTAGGTTCCCTCTGCCTACCCCGCTAATTGCGGGATAGAGCTTATGATGCTTAAAACATATATGTAAGACGTACACCAGAGACATGACATTATAATGAATCACCTCGTTTTCCTACATAGTCTACAACATAAGGAGATACTACATTTTTCTTTGCATTGCCATATTCAAACCACTGACGTCAATTGAGAATAAATATTTTGGAAATTAATTTTACTGTGATCGAGGTGTTATTAACATTCTTTTATCGAGTCGATAAAAGAAAAGGTCGAGGTGCAGCAAACTATGGATAAAATCTATTTGATATTGAACCACTTGTAATAGTTGTATCCTTATGAATCTTGACAGTTATACGAAGCTTAGATGATAATACTATTGTATCAACGAGCTGATGATGGAGCCAGATACTGAATATTAGAAATGTTCAGAGGTTACTAGTAAACCATTGAAGTTAGCTCCCAGCACATTATATAGCACCTATGTTACGTCGTCTAGAAAAACGTGTTTCTTAGTTTATATTATAACTATATTTATATTTATAGGGGAAATACCTCTATTACAAACAACGATTTCCGCGAACGGGCTTCGAACCCACAGTCTAAGTTTCTCGACGACTCGACGTTAATGATAATTACTAAAGTAAATGTACAATATAATTGAAGATAATGAAGACGTGTTATTACAGAAACGACTTCACATTTCTCATTATTAAAACTTTCTTTTGTGCCAATTTATGAAAGCTTCCTTCAACATCATGAGGTCGACTTGAATAATCGGGCTAAGCGTTTTATAATGGCATTTAACATGAGTGTAGCACATGGATGCTAGGTTAGTTTAGTGTGATTGTGAGCTCACTGACACCAATAAGTTAATAATTAGAAATGATTTTTTTTTATCTTCTTGCATTTTCCGTATGTTTCTATATTTCCTACGTATTGGATAGCCAAATTCATCGTCGTGCCAAATTAAAGATTTTATGTAAGATGTATTTGTTCTTATGATTTTATTTAAGATGTACTTAATCCTTTGGGACTGGTCCAGCGACTGGTGGTCGAGAAGGAGCACCATGAGGTCTTTGGTGTCCGAGTTTCTACTCGGCTGGTGTAACGGTCTCGGAATCTATTCTCACTGGCAACTGGAATACAATACTCACAGTGAAAAAGTAATTTACTATTAATTATTAACTTATTTTAATGTACATATAAATATTGAAAAGAAATGAATAGTATTCTTTTTAAATCTTTTAAGGTCGTGGCGGAGTCGCACGAAGTGTGACTGTAAAACCGACTGGTTGTGGGATCGATCCCCACTGGAGGAGATGAAATATTTACTTAAATGTATATTTCCATTTTGTGTTGAGTTCTGCCACTCAACAATGCCTCCAGTATTCGGCAGAAAGTTGGGAACGGAGTGTCTTAACACTGGGTTCCCTCTGCCTATCCTGCTGTGTGTGGGATACAGCGTGAAGCTGATTTTTTTTTAAGGACACAATGTGAGACTAACATGAAGATGCAGCATCTGTATATTTTACACCGACAAAGATAAATTGCAAATAACGGCCGAAAATAATCACGAACTCGAAACTAACTCGTAATTTATTTAGCCTTTGCTACACAAAACGCAAAATAATCATTAAAACCACTCTTTTTCTTGTTTTTTTATATAATCTAAAAACGGAAAAACAGCAGTTTTTATTATGCTTTATGATGTTTTGATCAAACTCAATTGCGTTCTCGAAGAAAAAATTAAATGTTTTATGATTATCATTGTTAGAGTTGGTTTTTTTTGATGAACCAGCCAAGTGCTATGAGATACAGCCTGGTGACAGACGGACCTATAGCGGAGTCTCAGTAAAAGTCTCAGTACTTGTGGGTTCGATTTCAACTCGAGGAAATGAAATATTTGCATTTCTTCGCTTTGGTGTGGAAACAAAGCACGGCATTGCGCCACTCAACGCGCAAAGCCTCCAAAATTCGACGAAAAGTAGAAAACGGAAGTATATTAATGGGAACGGAGTGTTTTAACACTAGATTCCGAAATTCCCTCAGCCTCCCTTACAACACAGGAGATATCGCGTGAAGCTAAAGAAAAAAATTTATTTTTTTCATTTGTATTCATTTAACCATTCGTGATTAAAAGACATCCATTTATCCTCTTCAATTACCATTCCATATAATAATATCGCGTCGGGTTGCCTAGTAATTTACTATGTAATACCTAGCTGTCAGTTGCAAAGCGGCGGAAAACATATAATTGCACTTATTGGCTATGGATACATAGAAAATGTCTCATATATTGGTATTTAAGTATGAAAGATATATATATATATGTATTAAGTTAATTATTTACAAAACTTATAAAAATTTGAACGTAGCGGGAATCGAACTCGCGCCTCCTGGAAACCGTTCAGATGCTCTGACCACTAAGCCATACGTTCAGGTAAATCGTGTTATCGTAGGTTGAGGTTGCTCAATTTTTTATACTTTTTGTACATGAGGCATGAGGAAATTAAACATTTAATATTTTCATTTCTTCGCTCTGGTATCGAGGCAAAACGCGAAATGATCTAAAATTGATACGGAATCATCGGTGGGCGGGTGCGATTCGCACTTGACACGTTTTTTTATCTAAACAGACTGGAAATCCTAATATATTAATATATCCTAATATATATCTATATTCTCTAATGGAATTGAAATTAACGAAAAATATTACCTAACGTGTTCTATTATGTCTATAAACATATACGACGAAGCCAGTCGTGGCGCAAAGGCACAATGGTGTGACTGTAAGCGCGACAGGTTGTAGGTTCAATTCCCACTTGAGGAAATGAAATATTTAATATTTTCATTTCTTTTGTCGAAGCAAAGCACGAAAGAATATGGTTAGCAGTGTGTTCTTAACACTTACTTGCCTCTGCTTACCCTAATGTGTGCGGAATACAGCGTGAAACTGATTTCTTTAACTAAACAACAACGATTACTTACGCTGTGAGAATAGAAAAAAAAACAAGACAATTTCAATAAATGTTCGTCATTACTTTTGGCATCTTCTCTCAAGTAACTAAAGTAACCTTTAAAGCGTTTCGTGAAGTCTAAGACCTTAAAATTTTGTTAGATCGTGACATAAACATCAAAGCCAGACCTAATAGTAAGTAATATAATATAACTATCACAGATTAAATAATGTCTTAAATGTGCTCTACATTTAATTAAAATTTACAATAGAAATTAATGCTGTAATTTTGATGATTATAGATAAGGATGGATCCTTGTTCAATACAATATTAAGAAAATATTTCCGAGGAGCTTTTCCACTGTAGTTGTTAACTTTCACTTCCGCACCAGTACCAGTAAAATACCGTTTTCGCAAGAATGGTACTAAACTACTAAATGGATACACTGAAGAATAAAAAATTAGATACCCATTATTGAATATTTTCAAATATCAAAGAGAGCATAGTATAGATAGCATCGTGACGCATTGGGACGAAATGTGAAGCAGGAGTGTGTCTTACTATTAGGTACTCTCTTCCTTTCCTACCCTAGTAAAAAAAATAATAAGGAAATAAGATTGAAATCACAATTATTATTATATTTTTTCTCATTCTTTAACGTGAAACAGGCTGTCATCAGTCTAATAGTACGTTCAAACTATATTAAAATTACTGCGTGCTGAATGAACATCATCACATCTTTATGGCAAAACCAACCAAAAATATATTTTTTCTTTTTTAAAAAAAATCTTTTCAGTTTCATGCTGTGTCTAGCATTTAGCAGGGTAGGCAGAGGGACCATAGTGTTAAGACACCCCGCTTCCCATTTGTCGCCAAATTCTGGAGGTATTGCGTGCTAAGTGGCGGAGCTCAACGTCGCGCTTTGCCTCGACACCAGAGCAAAGAAATGGAAATGTTAAATATTTCATTTCTTCTAGTAGAAATCGATCACATAAATTCACTCGTTTACACCTGCACCACAACCGGCCTCAAATTTAATATATTTACAATTTACATAAAATACAGTTCTATTACAGTAGCATATTATGTTAATATATTTATATATATTTTGTACCTATATATTTGTACAACAAAGATAATAGACACATATACCACTTTCACCAAGTTGACCTTCCGGGCTTATATAATATAACAGAGATTATGTAACTAACGTTATACAATTTCTAGTGATAGCGAAATTCGGTAACATCTCAGTAAGCCCCAAAGTGGATTTTAATTATGTTTTAAATTATACATAATTTATAATGAGAAATCAATTTAAAGATGAATATAACGGTTTTATCCGTTGATTGTGTATGTAATAATGGGTGTTTGTGGTTTTAGTAAGATTGTGATATCAATTTCTTTCTTGTTTACTTTGTAGTCTGTCAGTAGGTAGGTTAGCTCTTGATTCGAAAAACGAAAACTTGTCAATGATTTAGAAGATAAATTCAATTATTAATGTAATTGCATTTAAATAAAACTTTAAAAACGTATTTTTTACCAAGAAGCGAAGCGAAGAGTAACAATAGAAAGATATACAATCTTAACTACTAATAGGTCGAGATCCCATTGCATAAATCTGTAGGTATCTTTTTTTTTAATAAAACTTATTTTTAAGAATTATACATGATAGTAGAACAAACCACACCAGGGTTGCCTAAAGATCGTACCGCATTCACCTTTAATTAAATTTATGGTAATTCGTTTTTGTTGAAAAATTACACTCATATGTTTTTATGTGTATTCAAAAAAAAATCGCATAATTAATTACAAAACAATGAATGCCATCTCTCAGCCTGCCGCAATCCCCGGGTTAAACAGGTCACATAATGTTAATAATTTGCACTTATGTGTGTTTTTGAGGTGAATTATACATCAAATTGAAGCTTATTCTTTTAGTAGTTCAGTTCGAGCTCAATAGTAGACCTTTTGTATAAAGTAATATTTTAAACTATCAGCTTATAAAATTTGGAAATAAAATGAAAAAAATATAGTTTTTAAATAAATTTTAAAACTTTCAAGGGCAGTAGCGCAACAAAATTACTAATGATTTTTCTCCAGAAATAATTTTTAAAACTACCAACATTAACATAGAATAATCTCTAAAAGTTTCAGAAGCACAGCTCATTGAAATATGTTAAAAAATGTACTCAGATCATGAAACCGTATATTCTTATTACAAGAATTGACTATATTTAAATCGATTTTTTTTAAATGTTTAAACACAAGTGTTTACATTTTTTACCAGTATACTATAATCAAAAATTGTTTATTAAGAACAAATATTTTAATATTATAAAGCTATCCTACCACAGGTCGTGAACTGGCTAATGCACCTGGATGGTGGTCACATGCTGTGGAAAGTATATTTCACAAGTATTTTTTTTGTACTTTCTATTTCAAAACCACAAATACATATAAATAATGGACCTTGAATAACTTAAGTGGACGGGTGGTAAATTATTTCACTTTTTAAAAAAATAAGTATGGCACTTCTTATTTTAAATAACGTAATTGACTACAGTAATTGACTTTAATCTGTTGAAAGATTTTGCCACACCATTTGCCACAACTGGCTCAAAAATAACTCATTGCAAATAAAAATGTTTTTTCATCCACACATAGTAATTATTAAGTTGAAAGTTTCAAATTATGTTGGATGCATATATAAACATATGGGTGCACGATAAATTTAATTAAAGATGATTGCGGCACGATTTTTATAAGTAACCCTGGTGTAGTCAATTTAACTATCGTGTATCATGAATAAAAATAAATTTTATTAAAAAAGCAGATACCTGCAGGTTTATGCAATGAGATCTTAGGCTACAAGCCAATGTCAAGCCGGGGCACAAGCGTGCGATTGTAAACGCAGCGGTTGTGTTTATTTCCCATTCTGAAAAATAAATTATTATTAAATAAAATAATTTTTAGGTAACATAGCAAAGCGCGACATAATTGAGTACCGCCACAAATATTCCGCCGCCTTGAAAATTAGGAAAACGGAGTGTCTGAACACTCTTGTTCCCTCTGCCTACCATAATATATGCGGGATACATAGTGAAGCTGATTTATTAGAAGCCAGTATAGTTTCGTATGCTTATACTGTTAGACCTTTTTACCTAAAAAAACGTAACTAACTTATTTTTTACCTTTTTATTATGTCCGGTATCAATTTTTTTTTCCTGGTACTTCTTATATTTTTGTGATAGTGTGTAAAATCGACTAATTATGGGTTTGATGCCCACTAGAGGAAATGAATGAAATATTTATTTACTTTTTGATTTCCATTTCTTCGCTCTGGTGTCGAGACAAAGCGCGGCATTGCCTCCAGAAATTTAACACTAGGTTTTTGTGTTGAATGAACACTAGGTTTCCTAAGTACTAGATTAAGCTGATTTATTTATTTTATTCTTATATTTTTAAAGCAATACTTTAGTTACTGTCAATAATAAATAATATTAGCATTCCAAAGCATTTTTTTGCCAATAACAACAACTAACACTTAATTAATATGATAATTGTTAGCGAGGTTGATTGCGTTTCGTTTCCTTGATTCGTTTTCTGTAGAAGACTTATTAGGAATATTTTATAGGAAACATAGAAAAATAATTTGTTTTTAACAAAGGTATTTAATTAATCGCTTTTGCAATATGCGCAATGCAATATTATATGTTTTATTATTTTTTTTATTTATGCTTCGAGAACAAATAAACTTCACACAATCACGAGACAGCTCACCGTTCTCCATTTTCTGCCTATATAATAATAATATGAACAAAGAAAAACAGCATTAAAACTTAAAAGAAACATTACAAAACCAATAAGTTTATTTTTATTTTAATGTGTTAATAATAAAACTATGGTAATCCCTAAGTTCATAATATTTTTAATGTTCTAAGCAAGAATTAGTAACAAGGAAGGAAAATTCGTTTAAAATTTTCTTTGTTGTTCCTTTTCTACATTGATATCAGATTTTACCTTTGAAACTAAATGTAATAAATATCGGGATTTTATTGGTAATTTATATTTAAAACTATTGGCATCTCCATACGGCTACGTGACAGTATCGAAGTGGTTTACTAAGCAAATGAACTAAAGAATGCGAAAAGGCTTAGGCGACGTACATTCAGTCCGTAAGGCATCTAGTAATAGAATAAAGAAAATGTTGAATATACATAGCTTCACGCTATATCCCGCACATTGCTATGTGTTAAAGGGTCTGGTAACTTAGAGTTAAGACACTCTGTTCCCACTAAGACATTTTAGCGGAGTTTTGGTTCGTTACCAGAACAAAAATTAAAATATTAAATATTTAATTTCGAAGCGAACAAGGGAATTTAACACACAACCGACATCTGTGCAGTCGCACACGATATTTTGGTTTATATTTTGATCTTCGCGTTTTATACAACACAGAAGCGTAGGTAATCAGACTTAGAGACCAGAAAGCCCCCCTGAATTCGAAGAAATGAATTTCCTCGAGTGGGAATCGAACCTACAATCTGTTGCATTTTCAAACTCACGCCTGTGTCCCTGCGTCACAATTGGGATCATAATAAACTGGCATCATCAATAATAATTAAGTAAACGTAAATGAATTATATTAGTCATTCAATTGTTAGTGACATACAAGTATCTATATATACTTACATGCATATATTAATGTAATCAATACGAATGAAATACCCACATTTCTTACAATTTACAACTTAATAAATAAAACAAACGAGTACAAAAAGAATTTTTATTCATAAATTAACAGTAAAATAAACTCGGTATTAAATATAAGCTGTGGTTTTGTTGTAACTGTTGTATAGTGGAATGGCGCTCCACGCCACGTTTCATAAGACGGCAAGGCAACTCTAATTGTATACAATTATGTTAAATAAGATAAGTTATCGCACGTAATCTTGAAATGTATAGAATTGATATATTTGTATTCGTTATTTCCTATAATATTATCTATCCTTGAGGCCGTCGTGGCGCAGGGGCACAGGGGTGTGACTGTAACGCGACAGTTGGTGTCGATCCCCACCCGAGGGCATGGTTTTTTATTTATCAATATTTTTATTTCTTCGCTCTGGCATTAAGGAAAAATCTGGCGTTGAGTTCACGCAATGCCTCGAATAATTCGGCGGAAAGTGAGGAACGGAGTGTCTTAAGACTAGGTTCCCTCTGCCTCTACCCTGCTGTGTGCAGTGTGGGATACAGCGTAGAGATGATTTTTTTAAATTTTGTTTGGTTATCTGTTCTTTAAGATAGATTTGCTATGGGATACTGTGTGAAGCTGAAAAAGAAAAAGAATGTTTTAAGCATAATTTTAATTGATTGTTGGACGTGCTAATATTTGTGTACGTATGTTTGTCTATAATTTTCCAAAATCAGTTCCATATTATATGAGATCCCATATCTCATATCTCTCATATCAAAGTCTTTCTCGAAGAGTATTACAATATAGGTACCAGGGTAATTGGTAGATATCCACAATATTTTTTTTGTTTATCATTTATTGAAAATCAAAAAAAATCAAAATCAGCTTCACGCTGTATCCCGCACACAGCAGGGTATAATTCTGGAGGCATTGCGTGTTGAGGGGCAGAATTCAACGCCGCGCTTTGCCTCGACACCAAAGCGAAATAATGGAAATATAAATTTAAATTAATATTTCATCTCTTCGAGTGGGGACCGAACCCACAACCAGTCGGTTTTAAAGTCACACTTTGTGCCCCTGCGCCACGACTGGCCTTATATATTTTTGAAAATACAAATACGATATTCTACTACAAATTAAATTATTTCTCTCTTACTTTGTATATCTAGAGTCACGTGTACCAGAACACTGCGCGCTCACAAATAATTAAATGCGAACAATCGTTTATTAGATGCATCCTAATAAAGTACGTATCAAGTATATATCAAGGTGAATCTGATATTGGATGTTGTCATTCCTATATAGTATATACTATACCTTTACAATGTGACATAAGGCCGCTTACTTACGGGGAAGTGTTCACTATATACAGATATAATTGTGCTTTATATTATTATACATTACATACCATATGCATATACAGAAATTATAAAGAAATAAAAAAAAATAAGAAATAGAGATTTCTCAGAATATTTCTTTTTGCATGTACATGCAGCAGGGTGAGCAGACGGAACCTGAAACATGAAGTGGACAAATCGAAAATGTTTTATTGCTAATTTTGAACCATTACGACAAAAACTACCCTTGTAGTTTTAATAAGATTTTTTAAAATTAAAAAACAAACTTTGTTTATGCGCCTTTTAAACGTGTATATAATCTAAAATTGCCTTGTTATTAGTAATAAAGAAATAAAGAAATTTGCATTTTTTTTCACTTTCTACTCTTTACATAGAGTTCGTCGATGAATCTATATTTGATTATAGGCTGACAGTATATTGATAACTTAATGCGTTTACCAAATTCTGTTCTATTTTGTGATATTACACTGTTATATTTTTAATATTGCATTTTCACTAGTGGTATTTGCACTCACAAGTCACAACTCTCTCAACTAGCAAATCAGAGTCGATTTTAGAAGATCCTCAACTAAAAAGCGTCTGTACGTACAATTTTTTGCATTATTATAGACGTAGATTCATATTCACTTTCTAATCTACAATAATAAATGTATATAAAACGTGTAATTACTAATAATTACTCACGGCATATAGTTATTTTGTTATGTCACAAGGTGTTTATATAAATAAATATAATATTCTATAATGTAACAACCAGTGATAGAAGTTGAATAGTACGATATAAATCCAAAAATATCTATAGTTATGTTATTTGCTGTGCAATACTGATTAATCAGCTTCACGCTGTATCCCGCACAGAATATACAGTAGTATTCTGCGGAAATGGAAACCTTACTTTGGGTAGAGACGTGATAAAAAGCGGCAGCTTGAACTGCTTATGTTTTTAATAGGTATTGCCGTTTTCCAGCAGTTGGCGAAAACCCAACTGTGATTACGTATTCCACTCGATTATGCCAAAATAGTTTTTTTTATTAAATTATTAATAAATTATAATAAATAAATATTAATAAATTATTATAAATATTACAATTATTTTTAATCCCTTTTTGTGTTCCTGGTACCACCACTTAGTAATAAAATGGGTAGATAATAAAAAAAAGTAAAAGTCGTGGCGCAGCGGCACAAAGTGTGACTAAAACCTGCTGGTTGTGGGTTCAATCGGAACTCGAGGGAATGAAATATTTATTTATATTATATACAATTTATATATATTTCCATTTCTTCGCTCTGGTTTCGAGGCAAAAATCGCGATGTTGAATTCTGACGCTCAACACGCAATGCCTCCGAAATTCGACAGAAAGTGGGGAACGGAGTGTCTCAACACTAGGTTCCCTCTGCCTACCCCGCTATGTGCGGGATACAGCGTGAAGCTGATTTTTTTTAATAAAAAAAACAGATTTCTTGGATATTCCATCAGATAACAATGGATGCGGAAAATAAAGTTACATACACAATACAACTGAGCATAATATAATTTGGCGCCTTTTTGTATTATTCTATGTTATCCGACCATGTAACAGAAACAACGCTGAGATGATAATTTCCACAGACAATTAATAAAAATTTAAATAGATATAATTATGTTTTTTATAAGAGCCACTTGCGTGTAAACTTTTTTCTTTTTTCTCATTGTCATAAGTAAGTATATTATGTTTTTTATGTAGTTGTCTATGTGAATGTATCTATATCATGATGGCTTTATAAAGTAAATATATGTTTTATGCATTTCATAAAAGATTTATCTTTTAATTTCATAATTATTAACGCACAGTTATTGTGAACACTATAATATAATAATTCTACCTGTTTTTACCTTTTCTTATTATTATATATTATATTTATAAAATTTGGCAGCTAGCATCTACAGATAGTACTGGTTCAGGAAAAAAACTAAACTAAAAATTATACACCGATTATAAAATCAGAGCATTTTTTTTGTTTCGTGTTTTGTTTATAATATGTAATACGCATAAGTATTTCAGGCCAGTCGTGGCGCAGGGCCACAAAATGTGACTGTAAACCGATTGGTTCGTCCATTTCTTCACTCTGGTGTCGAGGCAAAAGGCGGCGTTGAGTTCCGCAACTCAACACGCATTGCCTCCATTTGTCGAAAAGTGAGGAACATAGTGTCTTAACACTAGGTTCCCTCTGCCTACCCTGCTGTATCTCGCAGATATAGCGTGAAGCTGATTTATTCATAAATATTTAAGCCAACAATCTTTTTACTTTTAAACCAATAATAATTAGATTACTAATAATTATTATTATACTACTATTTATTATTGCTTACTATATATTAGAAAGCTGTCACATTTTTTTTATTGTTGTCAGTTATATAACATACAAGAATTACGTTTTTAGTTTCATTAATTAATAAAATTTATTTGAATACGTCACATTAATCTGTAGAACAACCGCTGGGAACTGAGTTTATTTTTTATGTTAACAGTGCCAAATGTACGATTTCATTCAAATAAACATAAAATTGAGGCCAGTCGTGGCGCTGGGGCACAAAGTGTGACTGTAAACGCGACTGGTTGTGGGTTCATATGTTTATTAAATTTATATTTCCATTTAATAATTTTAACAGAGGTACTTTTTAACGTAACACTTTTTATAAACTCATAGTTGTAGAGGCCAGTCCTAGCGCAGGGGCACACGCATGCGACAGTAAACGCAACAGGTTGTGGGTTCGATTACCATTCGAGGACATAAAGTATATAATATTTTCATTGTCTCGTTCTGGTAACAAGACAAATCGCAGCGTTGAAATCCGTCATTCAACGCGCAATGCTTCCAGAATCCGGTGGAAACGGGGAACGGAAGTGTCTCAATGGGTACGAAATGTTGTTGTACATACTAGGTTTCCAGGTTCCCTCTACCTACCATACCGTGTGCGGGATAGAGTGTGAATCTAAAAAAATAGCTTTCACCTGCAGGCTTCATCCCCGTGGTCTAATGGCAATAAATATGAATAATGTATGACAAATGCCATGTAAGTTAACTAACTTTGATCGCAAGTTCAGCGGTTTGAATCCAAACGTAACAAAAACAAAACGGCTGTATTAATTCAAACACGATCTAAAGCTTTATAATATTAACATAACTTTACCACAAAATTATCTGATATTTCGTATATTATACTTAATACTCAAATGTGATAATAACAGTTTATAATACCATAAAAATACAAGAACCAGTCATTTATTAATAATACTAAGAGTAAATAATAGTTCCATAATTTATGTTTTAATGGACTCGTTTAGCGGAACCTCATATCGTAATTAAAATAGGCTAGATACCTTCATAAAATGTTACAGGTAGGTATTATAATAAGCTAAATACCTTCATATAAGATTACTGACAGGTATTGTAAGTGATATGTTATCTAAAAAACAAATGCGGTTTGCGGTTTTGTCTAATGGAACAGAATAAACACCTTGCTTTTTATAAAAAAATATGGTTCATAAATATTAAATATCTATATCTACATATAAATCTTGTATATTTTAATTTGCATTAACGTTCTCACGCCTGGTGTAAAGGGAACTTTTTGTTGCATTGGAAACAGTATTAGCATTAATATCTCTTTAGGTATCCTTTAGGTATCCACGCTGTATTTGGCATATAGAAGAGTAGGCTGAGGGGACCTGGGAACCTAATGTTAAGACTACAATTCGTACCGATTAAGACATTTCCGTTTCCCACTTTTCGTTGAATTATAAGCATTGCATGTGGAAACTTTGCAGTTTGAATTTTATTTTCCTCAATATAAAAGCCAAAATTAACGAAGTAAAATGAATTGTGGACACAAACAGAAAACAGCGATATATAATTTCCTTTTTCACTTTACATATTATATACTTTATTTTAAAAAATAAATTAATAATTACTTATCGATTCTTATTACTATTAGAAAAACAAGATTCAAAAAAAGAACAGAATACATTCTACCGCCCTTCTGGATAAGAGGGGCAATGTCAAATGTGTAAGATATTAAAAACAACTTTCTTGGTCAATGGTATATTAAAGTGTACTGTACCCACCCAAAACAAAAATGTGAAAGGCTGCCAAGTTCGATAATATGGGAATGCTT
>DWAN01002527.1:0-14968 GCA_018230445.1 Heliconius hewitsoni | reverse complement strand
TCCAGGAGGCGCGGGTTCGAGTCCCCCTACGTTCAAATTTTTATACGTTTTCTAATTACAATATACACATTTTCTACATACCCATCACGTGGGATAGGCATTTTAACAAACAGAACGTGGTGACGCAAAATTTCGTTCTCCATTTAATATAATTCTTGTTACAGATTAACTATAATATATTAAATACTTAGATAACCAATAATTTGTTTTGATATCTTTGTCATGCCTAACTAATGTTAAAACAATAATAAATTCACAGGTACAATGGAACCAGAACGCAGCATCGCCATCAGTGAACGTAGTATACCCACAAACACAAAACGTGATACCCACGACGTACCCTTCCGCCACATATTCCTTCACAGCAGACTTTCGAACACCAAATCAATCAGACCCTCTCATAACAGCAACTTCTACGTTTAAACCACTTCAATTACAGAACCAGAAACCGGCCTCAAATTATTTATTTCAACAAAAACCTAATTTTGCAAGTCAAAAGAACTTAAATCCGGTATTGAAACGTTCCCCGTCGAAAATTTATATGGAAGAGAATCAGAAAGATCAGATGCAGAATGGATATTTATTGAGTCAAGGGCAAATGCAAGATTTTGGTTATACTACGTGTGTTAATGCGTCGGGGAAAGTACAGGTTGGTGAAAAAGATAATCTTAGATCTTTTAAATAGATAACTTAAGATAATGAGGCAAAGCGCGGTGTCGGGTTCCGACACCCAACGCTCAACGTCTCAAAAATTCTGCGAAAAGTGAGAAATGAAGGTGTCTTATGAGGAATGGAGTATTTTAACATTAGGTTTTCAAGTTTTTTCTCTATACATAGACCGCTATGTAGGTACAAGATTCAGTTAAGCTAAAAAAACGATAGTACTTTGATTGTCCCTGGAGCGGCGACAATGCAATATAATAATGAGCGGAGTTTCAAGTCGCTCTGCTGTGGTGCCCGCGCAGGTGGGCGCGCTGAGCGGCTGCTCGGAGGACGACGAGCAGAAGCCCAACCTGTGCCGCATCTGCGGCAAGACGTACGCGCGCCCGAGCACGCTGAAGACGCACCTGCGCACGCACTCGGGCGAGCGCCCCTACCGCTGCGGCGACTGCCACAAGAGCTTCTCGCAGGCCGCCAACCTCACGGCGCACGTGCGCACGCACACGGGGCAGAAGCCGTTCAGGTCAGACTAGATATTTAGGGTTACCAGAATTCATCTCTATTTATTATTCACATCTTTCCTCGTTTTCATTTACCTTAAAAGCGTATCTAATCAGTCCCCTCCTATATGTTTCTTATTTTACAATAAATGAGGAAGACAGTAACAAAAAAAACTGAGTATACGAGAAAAGTTTTATACCCTTCAAAATAGCTGTTTCATATACGTTCACTTTAAATGTCTTCTTAATTTTCTGCATAGTTGACATTTATGTATGTATTCCCAACATAACGACTTAGTGTTTCCGTATAATAAACACTACAAATCAACCAATGTTATCAAATTTCAAAATAGAAAATGTAAGTCTTACAAACTCTTTTTTCTAATCACCCCGCGAGTTCTATTCACCCCGCGAGTTCTATACACCCCACGAGTTCTATACACCCCGTTTAACGGTATATTTCATATATTCCCCGCTCTGGTAACGAGGCAATTCGACAACGTTGAATTGTGGAATTCACTCAACACGCAGAGCCTCCAGAATTCGGCGGGATATGGAGAGCCTTGATATGTATAAAATTTTTTAAAAAAATTATACATATCAAGGTAAAATAATATTTTTTTTATTAACTTGTGTAGGTGTCCGATATGTGATCGACGATTCAGTCAGAGCTCCAGCGTGACGACACACATGAGGACACACTCGGGAGAACGACCTTACCAGTAAGTGCTAAAACATTATTTTATTTACAATTCATGTTTATATTATGTAGAACGTACTAGCTTTTACTTTCAAATTCGCTTCTCTAATTAAATTCGAATAACTAAAATATATGTAGGTAAGTATGGCACAGGATACATCCTAAACGTCTGAGGTACAATGGGTCACAAGTTCACAACTTACATTTAACCAATTGACGTGATATAATGTAGCATTCAGCCTTCTATATATCAATATATAGACTTCATATCTAGAATACTAAAATATATTTTTTAACTTGAACAAAAAGTTCCTGAGTGTGACTTGAGAAACCAAACTCTTCGGCTTTATAATATTACTATAGAAGTGTCAAGACATTCCATTGTGTTCTTTTCGTGTGAATTCGATATATAGTTAAATCGACGTACTGAGCGGTGAAACGCCACTCTTTGGTTTAGAAATTAAAAAAATAATTCCCCTAAGTATTAAAGTACGAATTAATAAATTGTTATTTACATAGAAACTAGCGTAGCGCAGTCTGTGCGACAGCGTCTGACAATATTTAAACCCAACGGTTATGGACTTAATTCCCACTCAAATATATGACTTTCCCGCTCAAATATATATTTAATTTATTTAACTGATAGACTTGAGACGTCTCATATTCAAAATTAGGAATGGAAAAGAAAAGTAGACATTCCTACTTTTCTTTTTATCTTATATTAATTTAAAATTGTCTGACTACACGGTATAAAACAAATTGTTTCTATTTAGATGTCGTTCGTGTAAGAAGGCGTTTTCAGACAGTTCAACTTTGACAAAACATTTGCGAATACATTCCGGTGAAAAACCTTACCAATGCAAACTGTGTTTATTGAGGTATGTTTATTTATTTTAATTAAAACACTAACATTTTAAGTCCAGTTGCGGCGCAGGGGCACATTGTGTGACTGTAAACGCGACTGGTTGTGAGTTCAACCTCCATTCGAAGAAATCAAATATTTATTTAAAATATAATATTTATTTATATTTTCATATCTTCGCTCTGATGAAGGGGGCAAATCGCGGCGTTTAGTTCAGCTACTCAACACATTGCCTCCAGAGTTCGGCGGAAAAGTTGTATACCCTTCCTGAACATAAAGTATCTTAGCTCTATATAGGTCCTCCTCATTATGTTAATTATTCCAGAAGTCGTCGTCTCGCCGCGGTACGTCAGCATCTGACTGTAAACGCGATGGTTGTGGGTTCGATTCTCGCTATGAGTAACGATTATTTTTTTCAGTTTCTAACTGTAGGAAGACAACAATATTACTTAACTCTACGTATCCTCCGCATAATACATGTGATACGGCGTGAAATATGTGAAACTAATCATTGCATATACTTTTTGCCCTCAGATTTTCCCAATCCGGCAACTTGAACAGGCATATGCGAGTGCACGGCAACATGGCGGGCGGCGTGGTCGGCTGACACTTGTAGTGTTGCGTGTTGCCGCAGTATAAGACAATGATTTAAATTATATTGTGATAAAAAAAAATGGATCTCATTTTTTCTTTTTTTTTTTCTTTGCTAGAGATTGCAAGTTCAATAGGTGATGATGATACGATTTTTGTGAAAATTCTAAAAAATAAATGATATGTACATTTCATACAAATAAAAAAGTATAATAAGGGTGACTGTTGAAATATTTTTGTATTTTCAATTAGGCACATGCTCGTGGCGTGATCTGATATATTGTGTATAAAAAAGAGGATTAACAATTTTGTGATTTAAAAACGATTAGCATCTAATTTTTTTGTTTGGGTACACACGTTGTGATTTGATTGTGCATTCTATTTATTTTCATTGTTTTTACCAGATTTAATATTGTGAGAATTCAGTTTTTATAAAAATTATGTAGATTGTATAGGAATGATGATATTTTAAAAAGTATCATCGTACCGAATACGAAGACTTTTTTTTTTATTTTACTACACAATGTCCTTTCCTTTTTTGTTGAATGTAATTTATTTACTTATATATAGTATAAATACTTGTAAATTAGAGTGACATTAAATCTTACTTTTCAGTGACAAAATCTATATAGCTATCAGTATTTTTTAATTTAAGAACTATTCAATAGACTTGTATGCTATATTTAGATAAACTTATGTAAATATAATAAAAATAATTGTAAATATGTAGATTTAAATATATTTATTCAATTGTTCTAGTCACTTACAAGTTTGAATTTTAGCGCACCAATATGTAGATCTCAGTATAAGTATAACAAATAAACAATCATACATAAATATAGTAGATCGACGAATCTCTTTTGTATACATAAATTGTATACCAAAATAATCAGTATTATTAGATAAGATCTTTATAAATACTTGAATTATTAGGTTTAGGAAAATAATCTGAAATTACATGTAAATAAAAGCATTTGCTATTACTTGTTTCATTTCATTTTACCAATATTATCATAAAACTTGAAATTTGTATGTAAATATTTATATAAATTTTGTTTTCTAACTTTTCTTATCTATTTATCAAAAGACGCTTTATCCTTAGCGGCTACGGCTTAACGCTACAGAGGCTAGAAGCTCAATGAAGTCGAAAATTTGTCGTAACAAGCCTATCTATATCTACTTCTCTTCTCGTTCCTATCGTATGTCTGTCACTATTCTTACTATGACATTGAATATGTTGTCGGACGCACAATATTATAATATACAAATTGTAAAGCAACTATAATAATGCCTGCATCTTTAAAAACATATTGCAGAGAATCTCGAGATTTTAGGTTATAAATAGATCTCACGGCTCGTTTTTGGAGAATGAATATTGTATTTATATCTGCAGCACCACCCCATATCACAAGTCCATAAGAAAAATGCTATGAAAATAGCTGTAGTAGACTAGTCAGCAGAGCTGACTGTGTACGTAATTGCTTCCAGATAATAGTTCCACTGGAGTTTGGAATGTAGGTATAGTTATACCTAAGAAAACTGCTGATTTCCCCAAATTGAACGTTTACTTTGGGATGTAACTATATATAATTTATGAATCAAAACGATATCTTGATTTAAAAATTGGGTCTAAGTTAGCGCTACAATATACAGTGGGTATATAAAGAGTAAAAATTAATGTTTGCGGAACTAACTTTGTTATATGGCTGGCAGCATTAAATTAAAAGTCAAACTTGTCACCCCAATGTAAATATTGTTTCCGTTCATTCCACTCTTGCTAGATACTATGAAGTTTTCTTGAAATTATCAATTTTATTTTACTCGATATATGAATACCAAGCCGGCAGATTACTTACAGAGATGGAAGACGTTTATAAACGAACAACGACTGATTAATTTTGATTTAATGTAATACTTTCAAGTAGTAATGTCTTATATAAAACTGATTTTATCACGAAATATTAACTATTGATATCATTGAAATTGTAAATATAAAACAATTATTTATAGTGCGTGTGACTTCGTTTAGGCTAGAGTACAGTACAACGAATAGTTTCAGAAGAATCCAAAACCAAACGACAATTAAGTACTCCTGCTAAACATAGGAAAGGATGCCCAATTAAAGAGCAAGCGATTTTAACACAAAGTGCATTACCTATAAAGTATAAAAAAAGTCCGTATGCTCACCAACACAAAACATACCACGGTAAGGCAAGACCTTGCTTTCGATAGGAGTCGAACGCATTCACACAAAATTTGAAATGGAGTACTATGAAAGAGACCCCAAGCTATTATACTTATACCAAAATATATAAAAATTAATTATACCACTTCTACAGAGACCGGGCCAGAATCAGAAGATTCTTTCCCGCCAAATATTTCGCCTAAATTCTGCTAAGGAGACAGGGGATACAACGTCTGGTGTTCAATATTTCGATCTTAAATTGATCCACTACGTAAACTTTTGCTTCAATAAAACTATTATTTTGTTGTTTTGTATAACCCCAAGTTGTAAAGTAGCTACGTAAAGTGCTGAGTTATATACTTAGTATCATAGTATTTTGGGGATGTACGGTAGCGAAAGACAGCGGCGGCGTTACGACAGTGGCGCTGTCATATTTTGTCTACTCTAACTCTATAGACAGACTATGACGTTTTATTCTGGCAATTTGACGTTAACTTTAAGTATTTTTTATCTGTTCACCACAAACTAAAGAAAATTAGACATAGTTTTAAATAGTTTAGTCTGTGGTTAGAGTTTGACACATCACATTTGATTTCTCCATATTATTAATTTCCATTGCGATTTGTGATTGTGCGTTTTAATTGGTCAATTTACACCTTCAGCGGGTTAGCCGGTGCTTTAGAGCTTCATGATAAAGTATATTTACAGAATCATCACTTATATTATATAGAATTTCTTTAATAACATATTGTTGTTCGGTAACGATACTGAACTGTATTACTTTTTTATTAATTTGTTTTGTGTGAAATTTAAATTTAACCACGATGACCGAGAGTTCTCCAGATGAACAAATTAGTACACGTAAGGATTTTATTTGCGGCGTTGTCGAAGGTAAGTTTATTTATATCGAACCTACCTCGTAACATTACATACTATGTGCTATACTTGTTATGCGGTGTATATATGAATATGTTAGTCTACAAGTGAATGACCTAAGATCTATTGCAGGCTTTTACGGTCGGCCGTGGACTACTGAGCAAAGGAAAGATCTTTTTCAGAAGTGAGTAACAGTTTTCAAGCAAAATTTTATACACATTTTTTTAAAACATTCTTATCAGAATATTATAGGAAAGTTGTAATATTCTATAATTTAATATTAACAGTTATACTGAACTAGCAATATTGCATATGAATTTAAATTTAATTTTAAATATTTATATGGTATAGAAATATAGAAATGTTAATTTTAATAACAAATATATTTATTTTATTAGATTAAAAAAATGGGGTTTAGATATGTATGTTTATGCCCCAAAAGACGACTACAAGCACAGGGCGTACTGGAGAGAATTGTATACTGTCGAGGAGGCTGAGCACTTAACATCTTTAATATCTGAAGCAAAATCTCATGGTGTTACATTCTGTTATGCCTTGTCACCAGGACTTGATATCACTTATAGTAGCCAAAAGGAAATTACAACATTGAAACGAAAATTAGAACAAGTATGTTTTTTATTTCTATAAAGTACATCATAATGCTACTAACACTTTTGCTTACCACATGACTTATATCTACATGATGAATTTTAATCCATTGGGGTCGCTTTAATCACATTTGGGCCATCAGGCCTTTTTGAAATAGTTGTTTAGTTAGATTTATTCTTGTAGTTAGTTATTAAATATTTAGTTAGATTTTTAATAAATTGTTATAAAATAAATACCAAAATGTAAATAAAGGAAATAACATAAAGACATAATATTATAATACAATATAGACGTTACATTATTATATGATATTTTTTGCCTATATAAATATTATGTTGTGGCCTTTTTAAAAATGTATTTATAATTTTTTTATTGAATAAGACTTTTTTTCATCACTTTCTATAAACTTATATAGTGTGTAATGAACATTATGAGGATAAAATCTCTTCAACTTAATAAAAAATGTGACATAACTTATCAATTTCATTATATTGAAATGGTCCGCAATAAATATAAGATAAATACTTATTTAGAAGAATTTCCTATATGTGGAATAAAACTTTAAACATGTTTAAAAAATATAAGATATTTTTGTATTTAATTTACATTGATTATATTTTTGTTAAAAAGAACTTGCTTGTGCTTAATGTTATGATTAGTGACCAACCAAAGGTTTGGTTACAGCCAGTTTCAGCAGAAAATCGCAATTTCGTCTACAGTTTTAGTTCCAGCCAAAAAGTGGGCAAACCTTCCTCTATTATGTGTCATAATCATATATCAAGGACAAATTGAGAACTGGAGAGAAATTACAAAATTATTTTAAATATTACAGTATTACTCCCTAATTAATTAAATTTGTTAGATGCATTGGACATTTTATATAGATAAAATAGCTATTTTAGAGGTCAACACAGTTTTAAAATACGGGAGAGTGTGTAGGTATGTGTAGTCGTCTGCGGGCGGGCGGCCGACAGCAGCTATTATCTAGACTTTATATTATAAAGTGAGTTAATTCAACATTTAAAGTATACAGTATAAGGATATTCAGTTGCTAAAGTAGTTCAGAAATAAATTCACGCTTAATAAAACAATAAAATGACGCTGAAGTATCGTTATATCATATTAAAGGCCTGCAACGCACCTGTAGCTCCTCTGGTGTTGCTCGAAGTCGTGGGCGGCGGTAATCACTTACCATCAGGTGACCCGAACGCTCGTTTGCCTTGTCCTTTTCCAAAAAAAAAAATCCCTATAAATGTCTACCGCGACGACGCAAGATATTTTATATAATAGAAAAATATATTTTATTGTGGATATTATCAACTATCAGACTAACATTACCGTCAAATTGTTAACAAAATAATTTTTTGTATTTACTGAAAATATAGTAACTTATCCAACATAATATGTGTTACTTTTAGTTGGTTTAGTTTTATTTCTATTCCATTATTAAGTTTTAATTCTTACAATGTAAAACTGATGTTAAATATTTTAATAATTATAAATATAACAAAAAAATAGAAATTACTAGTTTTTAAAAATATGCTTTAACCGGAACACCGCGAGACTGTTGTCGCTCATTAGCACAGTGTCTGACTGTAAACACAATGTTTGTAAGTTCGAATCCCATTTGTGAGAATGAATTATTCAAATTTACTTACTCTGGTAACAAGATAAATAAAGGCATTGAGGTAACTTAACACACAAATGTCTCAAACATAGATGATATATGGGGTATAGTGTCATAACAATAGGTTCCCTTCTTAACCTGCTGTATTAAGGATACAGAATTAAGCTAAAAAACAATAACTATTTTATTTTCAGGTATCACAATTTGGTTGTACATGTTTTGCATTGTTATTTGATGACATTGAACCTGAGATGAGTGAAGCTGATAAACAAATATTTCAAAGTTTTGCACATGCTCAGGTATGATGTTAAAAGTTATGAATATTTTATTTTGTATTGTTATTATTTTGGTGATGGTAAAATGTTTTAACATATGAGGAAATTAAACAAAAATAGTTGTTGAGAAGATAATGGATCACTCACACACATCACATGCATTGCACTTGAAGTGCAAGATAGCATTCACGATGTTTTCTTGCACTTGGAAAATAAACTAATATATATATAAAGGCGCGGGACTAGGGCTGGACATTTTTGCTCTATATGCAATATAATTATGGTATTAGGCTCGTATTTTATTAATTTATACTTTTTCTCCAGGTGTCTGTAACTAACGAAATTCATCAACACCTAGGTTGTCCTAGATTTTTACTTTGCCCCACCCAGTATTGTTCTACTCGAGCCGTACCAACTGTTAATAGTTCGGAGTATCTTAACACTTTGGGCACTAAACTGTCACAGGAAATTGATATTATGTGGACTGGTAAGAGAAAATATATATTTAATTAGGTCGGCAAGGCATCCGCAATCTCCTTGAGCTGTGGATGTCTATTAGCCGAAGGTCCCGCTTACCATCAAATGTTCCTCTGGCTCGATTGCCACTTTTTGTGATAAAATAATAATAGTAACATAAATATAAATAAATATGGTGAGGCCATTCATGGCGCAGGGGCACAAAGTGTGACTATAAACGCGACTTCTTGGATTCGATCTCCATTCGGGGAAATGAAAAAATTGTTTAAATTTATATTTTCATTTCTTCGCTCTGGTGTCGAGACAAAGCGCGGCGTTGATTTCCGCCACTCAATACCCAGTGCCTCTACGATTCGCCTGAAAGTGGAACGAAGTGTCTTAACAATAGGTTCCCTCTGCCTATCCTGTTGTGTACGGGATACAGCGTGAAGTTGATTTTTTATATTTAAAAATTATGAATGTTCATTGGGAATGAAATATTAAAATGTTTAAATTTTATATCAATAATTTTGACCATAGATATGTTGCTGTATCTTTCCTGGATAATTTCAAGCATTCTAACTGTTTAAACGTCTTTTTATATTCACATTGCATCCCGCATATAACAGAGTAGACAGAGGGAACCTAGTATGAAGACACTCCGTTCCCCACTTTCCATCGATTTCTGGGAGCATTGCGTGTTGCAATGGTGGCGAAACTCATCTCTGAATTCATTGTTTTTGCTTAATTACTTTTAGTTAATATAATTAATTTAAGCTTTATACACATTCTGATTTAGAAATTCACTAAAAATCAAAATCGAAACCACTACCATTGCAAACTTTACAAAAGTTAAACTCATATAATGCCATATTTAAAGTCTCACTTAAGCTTTTTGTTTGCATTTGAACATGTTAATAACCTCCAAGGCCGCCATTATCAGATGCACGCCACAGATTTTTCCATCGATATTAGCAATGAGTCACAGTGGTTTGTGCCGTTACTATGTTTTATTACACTAACGTTAATTAAGTTTTTAAAGCGCGTCCTTTATGACAAAGTTCCTTTATAGTGTTCAGTTAAGTCCCATTTGTGTATTTTTTTTCTGATCTGCTAAAGGTTGATTCTTTTTTGAAATTTTTAATGTCGTTATATTTGTAATAATGCATATTGTATTGTCTTTTGTAGTAATAAAAAAATATGTTTTTAGCCAGATAATAATAATAATCATCAAAAAATATCATGCCGCAGTAGTAATTAAAATCACCATGTTTGCAATTTTCGATTCCCATTCGAGAGTATGAATAAGTCTTACTTGCTCCTAGCGAACATTAGCTCCACGCCGATTGTGAGGCACGGAGTGTCTTAACGCTATGTTCTACCCTTTTCCTTTTATATGCGGGATGCAACGTGAAGATAACAAAATATTATGTTACAGGTCCAAAAGTAATATCAAAAATGTTAACAGCAGAGTGTATAGAAGAAATAACTCAAGTGCTTCGACGACCACCTGTCATATGGGATAATTTACACGCGAATGATTATGACCAGAAAAGAATATTTTTGGGTAAGATAAAAATACTAATTATGTATTACATAATTTATATATTTTTAACGAATTGTAGAAACCAACTTGTTTTTTAAAGTATTATTCAACAAATAATGGAAAAATATGGTTTCGAAAATGTATAAAAATTTGGACGATACCACAAATGAGTAAAAAATAGAAAAGCTTCGACGGCGCGGGTTCAATTATATCAATTATTTATATATTCTCAAAAAAATGTAAAATTTTGTTTCCACATTAAATTTTACTACTCTTTTCTTCCCAAAACTGCAACATACATTTCAAATTTAATCTTTCCTTGCTGATTATTTTGACTGGGATGTCTGTCAGTCACTTAATTGATAATAGGAGAATTTATTTAGGATAATTATATAAATAGTATAACATTATCATATGTGGAATTTTAATATATATATTTCAACTCTATGTTTATCTATAGTAAAAATAAACTTAAGCCAATTTTATGCACTACCTACTATTAAAAAAATATATGTATTATGATTTGTCAGGTCCATATTGCGGTCGTTCGCCCGAGCTCATTCCCCTGCTGCGCGGAGTGCTCTCGAACCCCAACTGCGAGTACAACGCCAACATGATGGCCATTTGGACGCTGGCGCTCTGGGCGCGCTGCAGCTTGGACGCGCCGGCACATAGTAAGTTGCGTACGGGTCCCCTGACGGGAAGTGATCACTGCCGCTCACAATCCCGCGCAATATTGGTGCTTTGACGTGGAGATACACGCATTATGATTTTAACATTTTTAAAGGTACCCATGTCGTATGTCGGAAACACCGCCACAGGTAGACCATTCCTCAGTTTCAGGAAGAAAGTTCCTACGAAATCGCAATGTAGAGAAGTGCGACGTATCCAGATCGTGATTTTCACCCTCCAGTTCCATATTGCGGTCGTTCATCTGAGTTCATACCGCAAGGTAAGCAGAGGGAACCTACTGTTAAGACGCTGGGTTCCCTGTGCTTTCCGGTTCCGACACGGGTGTCGGTGTTGCGCTTCGTCTTGTTACCAGAGTGAGGAAATGGAAATAATTCGTTCCCCTCAAGTGTAATTTCGTATTTTTTTTATTTCCCAGTGGAAGCAGTGTCATGGGACATAAAGCTGGAACGGGAAAGTGAGCAAGGTGTGTGTGAAGATGAAGTGCCACTAACACTCGGCAAGCATGTGTACCATCATCGGCAGGCTCTTAGGTATTTCGAATGAACATTATAATTTTGATTTTTTTTAAAAGTAAATAATAAGTTAATAACATACTAAAAGAAAACAAAATATTAAAAATATATACAAGGAGGAAGCTCCTTTTACGAGAGTAGTATAAAGGGTAAAATATTTCAAACGCGTAAAAAAAACAAACAGCATTATTTTTTCATGTCACGATTTTTATCGCGGTTTAGTGAGACACCAATAACGTATACACCTATTACTACAAAACTACTACTAAACGTTGCCGATCTGCCACTTTTCATTCTCAAAAAGCATACCAGAACGAGAAAGGTATATCTCTCGTGCTATTGTAAGCAATTACCTATTTGCTATATATAATAAACTTAAGCCTACGACCCGATTTCGTCAATGAGGCGTGTGTGATGTTCTCGCTTTGGCAGGTTATATAAATTGCGTTTTATTTTACATCGTTAATTTTATTATATACTTTGTGTTTAAAAAATTGTTTTTTCATTTTTGGCAAAATCTCTTTAATTCTATTAAGCTTATAGAGTAGTTAAAACTGTTCATTTAAAGTGGTGATTACAAAAACACTTTGCATATGGAGGGACTAAAGCAGCACCTCTTGTTTATCAAAAGTTCCTAACAAACAATTTCTAAATTCATCATAGTATAAAAGGACTTTTTTTTAATTTGATTTAATATGTAATTTTTTTCCAGGCAAGCAATCATTGAATGGCTGCCAGAATTCTCGATACCTAAAATGGCACAAGGACCTGTAATTAAACCACAAGGTCCTGTTACTGGTAAGCTCTTTAATATTTTACTAAAAATATAAGAGATATTTATTTTATTTGACTGACTTGAAAAAGGTAACTATCACTTGAAAAAGGTAACTGTCATTTTCTCTCAGTTTTTATTATTCTAGCAGGTCAGCCAGAGGGAATCTTATGTTAACCTGCTCTGTTCACCATTTTGTGCCCAATTTTGAAGACTTCTGCTTAGTGACGGAACTCAACGTCGCGTTTTCAACAAGAGCGAGGAAATTAAAATAATTTTAAAACAATCCACAACCTTCGCGTTTATAGTCAGTCGTTGTGATACTGCTACTGTGATATTTCTTCCAACTGTGAAAACATTTTTAATTTTGGAGATAAAAATTCTTTTAACATAAATTGTAACCTATGGGCTACCTACTATTCTGATATATTACTGTAAAGTTTTATCTAAACATTAAATAAATTTTTGCATCCATCTATTTTCACATTATGTAATATATTTCATATTATTATAATAAGATAAATATTATTCTTAATATACATTTTACTGTGTCATTTCTAGTAACACCAGTTCCAATAATCCCGATCCTGCCATCAGTAAACACGTGTATGACGCTGACGGGGACGACCACCACCACCACCACGGCGGAATTGGCCACCATCCCCGCCATCCCCTCCATCCCCACCATCCCCACCGCCAACGCGAGCCAATTGCAAGCTCTCGCCGATATCTGCGCGCCTGGTGGGCCGCCGCTGTCTGCTGGGGTGAGTGCCGCTGTCACTGTCATAGCCGCTGACAATGTCACTACCACCGTCACTAAAAACTTAATAAGCATTATGAACATTATGAACTTCTAAACCAATACTTTTGTAATTGCTCATATATTTTTCAGGTGTCCTCAATAGAATCATTCAATCCAGTATCGAATCCCGTCATGAATTCCCTAGTATCACCGACAAAAGTAATATTAAACGAATCGATACCAAATCCGATTATACCAATCGCGAGTTCCAACATAACACTACCATCGGAAATACCTGTATCGACATTACCCGTCCCTATTATGGGTTTAAAAACAATCCATTCCGATAATAACATCGAGAAAATAGAGACGGACCACACTATGTCCGATAAAATCGATATTAACGAATCGGTATCCAATGATAGTGTGTTGGAATCGGATAGCTTTATAGAGGAAATGAAGAAAGATGAGGAGGATACGATCATTGTTGATGATGTGGAAGCAGTAGTGGAACAGCAGCAGAATGGTGATATGAGTTTGGGAGGTAGTTGATTAAAATTTTTGATTAAATAAAGCTAGTTTAATATTTAGTCTAATGATCTTTTTTTTAAATACGAGAGCATCATATAGAAAAATATAGAGAGATAAGTATTAAGTTACTTTTTCACACGCAAATATTATTTAAAATATCAGTACAAGATTATTTCTGGAATGTATTGAATTTTCAAATTTTATTACATAAACAATTTTCTCAGTATCACTTTAATACAAAAATATATTCAATATACCTTTAATTGTATCTTCAGATACACCACAAACACTAAGTCCAAGTCGACCGCTCCTGGAGCCCCTCGACGTGGACCCGCCTTCCGCCTCCGCAACGGACTCCGACGTCGTCATGAACGACCAGCTCAGTGAGGTAGGCTTGTGTGTATAAAACGAATTTGTGTTTTTTTTGTGACACCAAAAAAATGGCAACGCAACAGATAGACAGAATGATGACGACATAAGCTATCTCATAGGAAAACATGCATACTTTACTATAACTAACTTCACAGACAGGCCGATAAAATATGGGCTTGCAAAATATTGTAGAACTGTAACTTATGTATTTTTATATTTTAATCTCTAAAAGTGCTTAATCAAGTTAATATTAATTTCATCTAGGTCAGTGGTGGCGCGGAGGCATGAGTGTGCGATTTTGAACGCGACAGGTTGTGGGTTCGATTGTCATTCGAGGAAAATTAAATATTTAAATTTCATTGCCAGTGTGCTCAGTACACAATATTTTCAGAGTTCGGCAGAAAGTGAAATATATATATATATATATATATATATATATATATATATATATATATATAT
>DWAN01002526.1:0-14968 GCA_018230445.1 Heliconius hewitsoni | reverse complement strand
TTCATCTCCTCGAATGGGGATCGAACCCACAACCAGTCGATTTTACAGTCACACTTTATGCCACTGCGCCACGACTGGCCTCAAAAAAATAAATCATTTATATTTCTTATATTTTCCATTTTTCCATTTTCATTGTAAAGTTGAATTTATCGTTCAAATAATTTTAATACTATGGTAATTTGAGCAAAAAATCGATTTATATAAAAGCTATTATCTTTGCTACATTGTTTATGAATAATAATTATATATTTATAAGATATAGAATTGAGTTTTGTGGTATTGGAAATAAAAGTTCTTAGTTTCTAAAAGTTGTCACATAATCGATTTAAAAACGACTATTTAAGTAGTTTTGTATTAGGTTATTAGTGCCTAATATAAAATATATACAATACATAAATAAAACAGGCTGTTACACGAAAATTCGTTCACGAAGAAAGCGGCGGGGTGACTGCCCTATGCGGTGCAGTGGAAGCCTGTCTCGGTCAAGGGTTGAGGAGGCGTGCTCTTGGCCTTTTCAAGACGAGCTCCACCACTGCTCTTTTGCATAAAATTGCTAAGGTAAGTCTATTTAATAATATTGTTCTCATAACATCTTTTTCCGACAGTGAAAATCTTATTTCACTTCATATTATTATTTATGCTTTTGGTGTGTAGAAAAATTTGTTATTTTCTTGAACGATTTCTTTCCTTACGCTTGTAACACAGTATCTACTAACAAAATAACACGGCACGGTCCAATACTGGCATGGTCTTTTAGGCCACTTTCTGAAGTTTGTACCGGACCTTATAAATTATGTTTTTAGAGAGTTGTAATTAAATGAAAATTAAATATATACATCAACAATAATGTCACAACATTGTCCACTTCACTATAATGAATTGAATGACCACTCGACTAATAAATTTTTCATATTCAGGTTACGCTATAGGATATTCTTTTTTAAAGCAGTCTGAAATTTTTATATTAGTATCGTAACTATTTTCGGTCTGAAAAATATTTCAAATGAGACTGGAAAATGGAAAAATATAGCCAGGGACTTTCTAAATTGAATTATGGAACTTGAAAATCTATATGTAAAAGGATAAATCATTCGCAATTAATGAGATCATGAGATAGATCGAAATTGTGACCTACCGAAAGTGTTACTTAACGTATGTTAATATTTTGGTACATAAGAATTATTTAAAAATATATCGATGTCAATATGATGCCATCGTTTTATGAAAACGGAACCACAATTCCCTTTTGAACATAATGTGCACGTATATTTTTAACCGACTTTTGTAAAAGGAGGAGGTTATCAATTCGACTGTATTTTTTTATTTGTTTGTGTCGAACTTTTGACTGGGTGGGGACCGATTTTGATTGTTCTTTTTTTGAAAGCTAGTGCTTCTCGTGTGTATGCCCCATGTTCCAAAAAGATATGGCCGTTTATATCGCGTGCAAAAAACGCGTATTTCGACTCTACAAAGGGAATCAAAATAAATATAGTACTTTTGGTAGACCTGAAATTTGGCAGTACTTGTTCACGAAAAAATCTGTGGTTAAATCCTAAAAAATAATAGCTTTAAATAACAAAAAAAACATATTTCGACACTATAAAGGGAATCCAAATTAATAGGGTAGGTACATCTCGCTAACCTAGAATTATGAAATTTGGCAGCTAGAATCAACTATCCATTTGTGGGTAAATCCTAAAAAACAATAGTCTTAAAAAAGGGACAAAATCTAGTATTATGCTCCTCGGTGAGCGAGCCCGACTCGCACTTGTCTGGTTTTTTTATTGGCAAGGATACACTTCGAGGGTAGTTTGGGGTATTATGGGTTCCGGTTAAAGTCGGTTCTTCTTGTTAAAAAATATAATTATATTTCATATAAAAATAAATGAAGAATCTCGTATACGTGTATATTTAATGTACGAATATAAAAGATAAAAACTAAATACAAGTTTTAATACGAGCTGGGTTCTATTCAACTTAAAATTCAATTTACCTGCTATTTAAAACTGAAACTCTTGTTCGAAATTTGAAAATTAACTTAAATTTCTAATTATTTTACGTAGTGTTGAAAATCTTGATCTCAATTGAAGCTGTCGTGGCGCAAGGGTGCGCCGCTAAGCGCGGCGGTCGGGTAGTGTGAGTTCGATTCCCACTCGTGGTAATGAAATATTTAATATTTCAATTTCCTGGAAAATAAAAAATATCTAAACTTACAAGTTCGCTTCCAATAAAATTCCACACACTTTTATAATCTTTTCAAAGAATTGTGGAGGTATCGTGTTTAGTTGTGGAACTAAAAGCCTCGCTTTACCTAGTTACCACAGCAAGGAAATGAAAATATTAAATATTTCATTTTCTCGAGTGGAAATTGAACCTATAATAGGTCGTACAATCGCGCTCTGCGCAACGACTGGCCTCAAGAAATTGTAAGCACAAATATCAAGATTTCGATAAATCTATTTTTTCAAAGGAAACATACGTAGTAATTTTTGTATATAGATACCATATTATGACGTAAAGGGTCTGAGTGCGGTATAAACTAAGCTTAAGCCAAATTTAGTTCTGAAGGTTTTTGGACCTGGGATTATTTATTGAGGCGAACGATAATATATTAAATGGAATGTTACGTACGTTTCAAATCGGTATATAATCTTATATTACAGACATACATACAAACATACATTACTTTAAATAAGAATTTTGGGTCGCCTGGAAGAGATCACTTGTAGTGATAAAAAAACTAAACTAAACTAGCTTCACGCTTTATCCCTAGCGGGATAATCAGAGAGAACGGAGTGCCAAATGCTACGGTCTCTACATACCTCTTTCGCCTCGTCCACTGTCATCAACCTCATCATACATGCCCTCCGGGGAGTCCTCATGCTTTTACGTGACCTTTCTCCAGTATCTTAGATATTGTGTCTACCTAACCTCCCCCTACCTCTTGTGATTCATAGTGATAAATCGTATATTATGTTAGTTATTATGTATGTATTCACTGGTGATTTGTTCATTATTTCGTGTGCAATAAAATATTATTATTATTTTTTTGTTATTCAGCAGAACTAATAAAGATAAAAATCGAACCCACGACCGTTGCTTTTACAAATACACGCTGTAACATTGCGCTATGACAGCCTCGATCAATAAATTAAATTAACAAAACCTTTATCATTACGTCTACAATATTTCTTGATCAATGACTTATAGATTACTCTCATATATTACGCTATTACAGCCCCTTCGATAATTTTATCTCCACTTTCTTATCTTTGCTGCGTTGCTTGAAAATGGTTAAATATTAAATATTATCCGTTTTTCCTTTTTTATACTCTTATATTTTTTGTAGACTTTTAAAGATATTTACTATTTAGTAACGGGTAAGCAAAAACCATATATATGTATGTATATTTATTTTGAATTGTGCATAGAATAAATAAATCTAATGCTATCTTATATCTTATACAAAGTGTTTTTGTCAGCACCACTTCAAATGAAACCACAGTTTTAACTACTCAATAAAAGCCTAATACAATTTAAACAAATCTTCAAAAATGTAAGTGATTTTTTTCCAACAAAATAAATAATTAAATTATCGTTGTAAATCGAGCCGTAGGTATTGGCGGCAAAGTTCAAAGTTGCTTAACCTTTAGTATTATTTTTGTAGTAGTACGTGTTTACGTTATTCGCATCTTTGCGTAACTGCGTCACACGAAATACAGATATGGATAAACATCGTGAGATGAAAAAAAATCCTACGTCTAAACGGTTGAGGTACCTTGATTAATTTCTTTAGGTGTGGCTTAAAATATTTTACCCTATATGCTGTTCCCTGTATAATTTTCCTCTTTCGCAGCTTGCTTACTTTGTGAAAAATTTAATAAGGGATCGTCAATCTTAATATTTTGTTATTCTGCTTCTCCCTGTATTCCACATATAGGTAGATAGGCAGAGGGAACCTAATGTACACTCTTGTTGAGTGGCGGGGCTAAACGCCGCGCTTTTTGCCTTGCTACCAGAGCGAAGAAATTATAATATTATTAAATAATAATTCATTACCCCGAGTGGTAATCGAACCCGCAAACGTCAAGTTACAGTCACACTTACACTTGCTCGTCACTTGTCTCGACGGTGTCTCTGCGCCATAACTTTACCTTATTCATCGTCTAATTTATATTGATTTTGTTCAGATAAAGGTGTAAGAGTTTATATGAAGGTCATTTAAACAAGGAGATAAAAATGGGCGATTCACGAAAGGAAGATTACCTAAATCTTTTGTTAACAGATTGAATTACAAAAATTGTCGGCGGTATAGTTTTGTGCACGGACGGACAGTCTCAAAATCTAAATTACGAATAGTATTTATGCTAAACCATTTTTTAATATCTAAATATATTTTTTTTTAATAATTTTTTACACTTCTTTAGGGAAATACTTCTAAATCTACTAAATCTGATACTTTAAGAAGGTGACCTAATATCAATAAGTATTTAGAGGCCAGTCTTGGCGGAGGTACACCAAGTTTGACTGTAAACACGACAGGCTGTGGATTCGATTTCCACTCGAGGAAATGAAATATTATTATATTTACTTTCTTTCTCTGGTGTCTTTTCTTCTTTTTCTTCGCTCTGGTGTCGATGAGAGAAATGAGATTGTTCCCGCTTAGGTCGGCCACTTAGCAAGCAAGCACGCTCCAGGATTCAGCGAAAAATGTGTCCAATATACGGAGGTGGAGTGGAATGTTTTACTAGGTTTCATCTGTCTACCCTGCTGTGTGCGGGTTGAAAAAAATCAATAAGTATAAACACATGCACTAAAAGCATTATACATTCTCTTGTAACTAGTTTTCCTCTTTATTAGATACATGTAGGTCAACGTTTACCACGTTACGTATTTGTACATTGTCGATCTCAGCGATATCGCAACATCGACATGACCTTTTTATTAATTTTCGATATACTACTAAAATATATTTATACTTGATACTATCGAAATTTTCTACTAGATATGTAATAAAAAATTGTAGGCAAAGGCAACTTAGTGTTAAGACACTCCATTTGTATCGTAGATGTATACACATCTACGATACAAATGGAATGGAAATCTTATAAAAAGAAAAAAATACAATGCCCAATTCTATAAAAAATGTAAAAAAAATAATAATTAATATATAAAAATAATGTAATAGTAAATTTAAATAATAAAACCGTAAAGAGACCAGTCGGTGCACAGGGGCACAAGTGTGACTGTAAACGCGACTGGTTGTAGGTTCGATCCCCACTCGAGGAAATGAAATATTTATTTAAATTTACATTTTAATTTGTTCGATCTGGTTTCGAGGCAAAGCGCGGCGTTGAGTTCCACTACTGTTCTTCCAGAATTTGGCGGAAAATTGGCAATGGAGTGTCTTAACACTAAGTTCCCATTGCCTACTCTGCTGTGTGCGGAATACAGCGTGAAACTAAATTTTAATTTTCTTAAAACCGTAATTATAATTAAAATTTTGCTAATATATGTATAATAGAATAATGATGTCGTACTCCAATGAGTTTCTGAAGCTACATACGTTATATATAGTGACAGAGTTGCAATATTACGTTTACAGTATCCAATGTATTCGTTTATACGAGCTGGTAAAATCGATGTCGCCGAAGGATACGTCCGTATGTTGTCATTTCTATAAATGTTTTGTTTTATATTAACACTTTAAGCTTACAAAATGTTAAGAATTGTAAATTATAAATGTATTTCCTCCTAGTTTAGGGGGAATTTATTTGTGTTTGTATACGGTGATTGTGGGTTCTAATCCAAAGCAAATTAATGCTCATATCTACAAGTATTTAAAATGTTTTCGTCTTTTTGACCTGATTATCCAAAGTACGGAGTTAGGTTAGGCAAGCACAGTTCAGCTTTTTAAAATTAATTCTACGTACATCTGTATACGTTGTATACATATAAATAGATTAATATAAATATTTTTTTGTCACAACATCAGATCAACGGATTAAAAATATTGAATATTTAATTTCCAGGCCTTATATTTAATTAGGCGAGTCGTGGCCTCAGTTAAATATTTGGCCGGGGAGATGAAATATTTATTTCAATTTATATTTTCATTTCTTCGCTCTGGTGTCGGAGTAAAGCGCGGTGTTGGGTTCCGTCACTCAACACGCAATGCCTCCAGAAAGTGGTTAACGGAGTGTCTTAACATTAGGTTCTCGTACCATGTGTGCGGGATGCAGCGTGAAGCTAATATAATAAATAAAAAATAAATATTAACGTTGACAGTGTCTACTTAAAACATCGTCGGAAATGGATACACACAAATGTATGATCACGATACAAACCACATTAGTACGTGTTGACTTTGTAAAGTATGTCGGGGTTGATAGGTTTGTTGACTTTTGCCAATGTGAAAGTGGAACGAGAATAAAAAAAAAATTTGTTAAAATTTTTTATTTTTTGTGAAAATTACAAATTTCTTTTATCGCTATATTCATTTCGGTTATATAAACGTATTAAAACGCATTAACAACGTTTTCTTTTTAAATAATAAAAAAAAACATGAAAGCTAGGGTAGCTTTCATGTCTTTTCTGAGTCGTTTTTTCCAACTAAATTTTTATCCTTAAACCCAAACGTACAAGCTGACCTAATTCCGTCTTCTATTTCTGTATACAGAGTATATGTATCTATTTGTACGTTATAGTGTGTCGTATTGATGCTCTATTGTATTATATTAACGTGAATAAATATATGAGGCTAGTCGTGGCGCAGGGGCACAAAGTGTGGCTGCAAAATCAACTGGCTGCGGGTTCCATTCCCACTTGAGTGAAATTAGTTAAATTTATATTTTCATTTCTTCGCTTTGGTGTTGAGCCGCTAAGGGCGGCGTCAACGCTGGAGTGAGCTCCGCCACTCAATACGCAATGCCTCCAGAATACGGCGGAAAATGGGGGACGGGGTGTCTTAAAAGTAAGTTCGCTCTCCCTATCCTGATGTGTGCGGAATACAGCGTGAAGCTGATGCGATTTTTTTATTTGAACTTAATTTAGAACGACCACTTGTCTCGTGCGTTCTAGGGCACACAATTCAGGAGGATACACAAAAGTGCCCAGCGCTGTGACAAAAATTAAAGAGCGTAGTGACTAAAAACTAAATTTACTTGGGTATTTTTACACCCATATAGCGTGTAAAGGTTAATTTTACTACTGTGCGAAAATTAGAATCATTGCAAATGAAAATATGATAAAATAAAAAAAATTGCAGAGTGTGTTTTTCTAAACGCGACTGGTTGTTGGTTTGTTCTCCACTCGATGAAATGAAATATTAAATATTTTCATTTCTTCGCTCTGGTGTCGAGCTAAAAGCGCGGCGTTAAGTTCCGACACTAAACTCGCAACGTCTCGAAAATTCGGCGGAAAATGGAGAGCGGAGTGTCTTAACGCAGGGTTCTGTCTGCCTATCCTGCTGTGTACAGGATATAATAGCGTAAAGTTAATTTTTATTATTTAAAGTATAATGGAAGAGATCCATATGTTTCACGTGCTGTCTGTACTATAGTATGTACAATATCAAAAACTTTGCGTTCATACGTCTGGAGGGAGTATGTGATTTAATAATAAATTGGAGGCAAGTATTTCAATAGACGAGTCCCAAATCCCAAATCACTAAGAAATAAGGAAATGGTTTACCTATTTCTAAAGCTAAATTAAAAAGTAAATATCTACACTGTAGATGTTTACAGGATCTTTTTTAATTTTTTTCACCTACAGGTCAAAATTTTTATCATTTTAACAAAGGTTTTTAAATCCATACTTTTACGCTCCAAAATACACGCAAATTCGCCTTTTTGAACGTCAAATTTATTCTTTTACGCATAAAATTCGCCATTCTTGTAGTAAAGTTTCTATTTTATAAACTTATATCTAGTACTATCTAGTCCTTTCTCTTTATTTTATGAAATACCGCCTCTAGTTGTGACAGATGTCAAGTGAAATTCAGATTCAGGGTAACGTTGAGGATATCACTTATATACAACGACCATATTTGTATGTATAAAATTGTTGGATTTTATAAATAAACATAAATTACATGATTAGTGAGGTAAATAATGAAGAGTTAAAGTTTAATAATTTGAATATAAAAAAATGATTTCCACTGGAGGAAATTAATTAAATATTTAATATTTTCATTTCTTTGCTCTGGTGTCGAGGCAAAGCGCAGCGTTGAGTTCCGCCACTCAACATGTGAACGGAACGGAACACCACGGAAAATGGAAAACGGAGTGTCTTAGCACTAGACCTCCTACCTACCCTGCGGAATATAACGGGAAACTGAAAAAAAGTATTAGCTTTTATGTACGCAGCATAATATTCAATTTCCCAGTCCCACAAATATTTATCGGCAAATCTTCGTTTCTCAATTTTTGGTATCTCTTTAAGAGGAATCTTAAAACTTTCAAGAAGCGAGGGTGCGCTTAGTGTTTTTATTGAATTTAGATTCCCAGTAGGTACGGTTAACCTCGAACGGTTATCTCTGCCATGGATCAGACGGGCCTTTAATAACTTTTAAATTATTTGCTAACTTTGCTCAAATAACCTTCAAAGAACTGATCAGACAGGCGAGAAAATCTTAAAATTTCGATATAGTAGTTGACATTAATGTTGTGGAAAATTTTAATGTAGAAATGTAAAAGAAAGTTACAAAAAATAATCTTGTTAAGATTTGACTGCGTACATCGTTGTGCGCTTGATCCCCACTTCGGATAATGAAATATTTAATATTTTCATTTCCTCGCTCTGGCAACTCGGCAAAGCGCTGTGTTGAGTTACGCCATTCTAAACGCAATGCCTCGGGAATACGGTGGGAAGTGGGGAACAGAGGTGTCTTAATAATAACACAGTGTCTTAACATTAGGTTCCCAGGTTCGCTTTGCCTACCATGCTATATGCGGGATACAGCGTGAAGCTAAAAATGAAATCATTAGGCAAAATATAATGTTTTTAATAGTTTTATAATATTTTTGTAATAACAGTTCTATATATTCAAATTTTTTATAAAAATTGTCTATCATATGACATTTTCTATATTATCTACTAGTGTTAAAAATAAATATAGTACACATATAGAAAAATGTGTAAAATCCACATTAAAATGCATAATTTAAAATTTTCTGTCATAAACATCCATTATATCATTACCCAGCCAGTTATGTGTAATTTGAATCCACCTCCGCCCACTTCCCTTGATTGCAGGGAGACATAATGCGATTTTGCGGGGTAATATCGTCTCTGTGAAACTGATTCCAAACATAGATTGAAATTATTTTCTTGTAAATTCTTTTTTAATTTCTTGTGCTTTTCGACTATGCTACATATGTATGTAAAGTATATTACGTAATTTTTTCGCGGAACTCAACGCCACGCTTTGTCTCGACACCAGAGCGAAGAAATTTAAATAAATATGTATAAATATATAATAATAACTTTTTATTGAAACGTTATTTTCTTGTCTATATTAGTTGTTACTCTTATAATTAGATTTTTAGTGTTATGTAAATATAACCTGTTATTAATATTGTTTGAAGCACAGATAATTTATGACAATACAATCTCCTTCGTGTGTTCTCTATTTATTATTATATTTTTTGTCCCTTATTTCTTGTTGTTTACAATTTTAAGGTCTTTTTTTGTTTCTCTTTTGTTTTTGATGTCTTGTGCAACTCGCGGGGATGTTGTATGAAACCTCCATTTTATTATTTCCATTTCTAAATATATGAAATATATTTAAATATTATAACGTTATTTTTTATATTTATTTATTTGTGTTTATACATATCTATTTTTCTGTATCTTATATACAAAATAATGGCTACAAACGATACTAGTAATAATTTCTTCCTATCTTTATCTTCTATTTCCGAATGTACCTTACAGCACAGCAACGGCAGGGAAAATGAACTCTGCTCTCTTCTTTTAGTACAATCGATAGTACTAATAAATTGTAAACATTAAATGATCTTTTCTCTTTACCCGCTCCTCAGGTTCCTCCTTTTAAATTTAGTCAATTCACTGTATGTGATGTTAAGAGAAATATATCTATTATTCGTAAAATGATTTATGATCATTCCTATAATTGATCTATTAGCTTCGGTAATCACATACATTTTAAATCGTTCCATTCTCCACGGTGTTTTCCTTTCCATTTGGAAAGATACCCAAATTGTCCCATTACCAAAAAAAATTTAATCCGTCTTTCTGTCCACATAATTCTTTTTATGTGTAATAAAGTGTATTGTATGTAAAGTGTGAACATTGCATTTCCTCGAGTGGAGATCAAACTTACAACCAGTCGCATTTACACTCACACTTTGTGCCCCTGCGCCACGACTCCTGAAAGAGTTCTATTATTATTAAGTTTATATTATTTAAATTTATTAAATGTTGTGTTTAGAAGCTCTGCTTCATGCTTTATCCCTAGTGGGGTAGCCGGAGAGAACAGAGAGCCAAACTATACGATTTCTGCATACTCTTGACTCATCCACTGTTATCACTGCCCAAACTGGTTTGCTGTGCTCAAACCTCTTGGCTACATTCTTCTTCATTCTCACCGTGACATCCTCGCTAGTACCATACCATTCTATGTATATTATCATTACGGATTCGGTTAGCTAAACTGACTGCAGGTGCATCGAAGAGATCACATATCCACAACATTTATTATTATTTAATTCTTCTGGTGTAACCCACGTTTCGTTGCCGTAAAATACCGTTGGAACCAGCACGGCATAGTGTACGTACAGCTGTGCTGATAATTCACCGTCTGATTTTCCTAAATATGTTTTTAATTCCCTTGTTCTAATATCTTTCCAGTTTCCAGTGATTTTGCATTCATCTTGCATCTATTCTCTTTCTCCTTTCTTTCAAATACCAGAACCTTTGTCTTACATGCATTTACACTGCGACCATTATTTTAATTATTATTAAATATATATAGAGGCCAGCCGTGGCGCAGTGGCACGAAGCGTGACTGTAAAACCGACCGGTTGTGGGTTCGGTCCCCACTCGAGGAGGTGAAATATTTACTTAAATTTATATTTCCATTTCTTCGCTCTGGTGTCAAGGCAAAGCGCGGCGGTGTGTTCTGCCACTTAACACGCAATGCCTCCAAAATTCGGCAGAAAGTGTCTTAACACTAGGTTTCCCCCTCTGTCTACCCTGCTGTGTGCCGGATATAGCGTGAAGCTAATATATATTAGTATTTTTTTCTATTGAAGTAGTAAAATAATTATTTTCATTAGCACTGCCCGGAAGCAGCGCTGGTGTCAGCTCGTGTGCTATCAGCTGAGGGGGCCCCAGCGACACGTTCAGCGTCGGGCGTTGAGAGAAGACCTTCAGCTCCACGCCCGCCTCTGAATAAGAGAGGATCGGGATCTTTACTGTCGCAATCACCGCCGCAATCAAAGTAAGTGGAATTTAATTTAATATTTTTTAGCTTCACTTTGTATACTGTGATAGCAGTAAGCTCCGTTTGTGGTGCAATTTTTTTTCTAACGTAAGCTATAAAACAGAAATGTTTCATTTCCTATGCGAAAATTGAATCCACAACTGTTTCGTTTACAGTCCTACACTGTGCTTTGAGTCTTGCGACTTCGTAAAATGACACGCACAGTGAATAGTGTTAAGACAGTTTTTGCTCTATTTTTCATGCATTTGAGAAACTGGTAGTACGCAATGAGTCATTTTAAGTGTGAATTTATTGTGTTTTAATAAACGTGGGACTGTAAATGCGACAGGTTGTGGGTTCGATCGCCACTCGAATAAATTAAATATTTAATATTTTAATTCGCTCTGGTAATAAAGCAAGGCGCAGCGTTGATTTCTGCCACTCGCAATGACTCCAGAATTTGGTGGAAAGTGGGGAACGAAAGTTTCTTAATGGGAACGAAGTATCTTAATACTATGTTCCCAGGTTTCCTCTGCGTACCCTGCTTTGTGTTCGGGATACAGGTTGAACTTGAAAAAAAATTAAGATGTTGATATATCACATAAATAATATAATAAATATTACATTAACCGAAAGTAAGCCTTTCGAATAGAAAATAACAGTTTTATACAACAATGTTTGAGAGTCATTTCATTTATAGACAAGAAATATACTTAAGCTTAAGGGGCGCTGCTGTTTGCTTTTTTATTGTTATTTCATAAACATGGAAGAGAAAAGTTCAGGGTGATACGAGTATTATGCTAGATTCCTCTTTACGTCTGTTAGATTTTTTTTTAAATATAAATATATCGATAAACGTGAGTCGTCACCGTCGTGGCGCAGAGGTACAAGAGTGTGATTGTAAGGTGACGGTTGTGGATTCGATCCCCACTTTTTTTTTATTGTTTAATTGTTTAATTATTAATTGTATGTATTATTAATTATTAATGTATGAATAGGTTGATGACAGTGGACGAGGCGAAAGAGGTATGTAGAGACCGTAGCGTTTGGCGCTCCGTTCTCTCTGACTACCCCGCTAGGGATAAAGCGTGAAGTTAAGTTATTAATTGTGATTGTTTAATTATTAATTTCATTTCTTCGCTCTGATAACACCTTAAAGCGCGGCTTTGAGTTTCGCTACTCAACACGGAATGCTTCGAAGTTTCGTTGGAAAGTAGGAAATGAAATGGATTAATATATCAACTATATTCCCTGCTATATGCTGGCCATAACGAGAAGCTAAAAAACTTATTTAAATTTTGTTTCTTTTAAAAAATGGACTTGCGATAGTCGCCAATTTTTTTTAAATAAAATTTCATTTAAATAAAAAAATACGTTACAAATATCTCTTCAAAGATTAAATATTCATCTATTAACAAACGAAATGAAAACGTATCAATTTTGTGGAAGAAAATTTATTAAGGTAATGAAATTGTCGTTGGAATGAGATATTGAAGACATTTATCACAGAACGTAGTCACATTGTAAACGTAAATTTTGAATGTAACAAAATAATAATATGATATATCGATATATTCATCGTTCTTTGTAATGGAAAAGAGTGCTTGAATTTTGTATATTTTTAATGAGTAGGTCATTTTTTAAAATTTTTTTTGCTTCTTGCTGCATCCCGCATGTAGCAGGGTAGGCCTAGAGGGAGCCTACTGTTGAGACACACCGCTCTCATTCTTCTGCTGAATTCTGGTGGTGTGTGTTGCGTGTTGAGTGCCGGAACTCAACGCCGCATTTTGCCTCGACGTCAGAGCGAACAAAATATTAAATATATAATTTCTTCGAATGGGAATAGAGCCACAACCTCTTGCGCTTAGAGTCACACGCTGGTGGCCCTGGGCCACGACTGGCCTAGGTAAAAAATATTACTTGACTATAAACATTAATAATAAACTTTAAAGAAACATGAGGATGAAAATTATTCTATTTTGTTATGTTATCCAAACACTTTTACATTTTGATAAGCACAAAGAACGTAATATTATATTATGTGTATATTTTGATTGAGACTGTCGTATCGCAGGAGCTTAAACACGACGGTTGTAGGTTCGATTCCCACTCGGGGGTATGAATTATTATCTATTGTTTATTATTATTTTAATTTCTTCCCTCTGGCACCAAATCAAAGCGCGGGGTTGAGTTCCGCCACTCTAAACTTAAAGCCTCAAAAATTTGGCGGAAAGTAGGTAACCTTAACACTAGGTTCCCTTTGCCAAAACTGTTGTATGCGGTATACAGCATGAAGCTGATATTTTGATATTTGCATATTCAGCGAAACCGGAAACACGCATCTTATAATTAATTTCGTTAATGTTATCTCAATAATGACAGCAATCATACTCGTAACAGCTATTAACTTACTGTCCAACACATATCCTTATATAATAGACTGTGAAATCACTGATTTCCCTTTTGAAAAATGAATTTGTTTAAATCCAAAAGCTGAATTAATAATCAAATAATTGCTGCCACCCGTGGCGCAACGTCATAAACGTGTGACTGTAACCGCGACAGGTTGTGGGTTCGTCTCCCACTTGAGGATTTTTTTTCAGCTTCATGCAAACATCAGGGTAGGCGGAGGGAACCTAGTGTTAAGTCACTCCGTTTCCCACTTTCTACTGAGTTTTGGAGGCATTGCGTGTTGAGTGGCGGAACTCAACGCCGCGCTTTGCCTCGACACCAGAGCTATTTAAAATTAAATATTATTAACGCCGCGTTTTGCCTCGACACCAGAGCTATTTAAAATTAAATATTTTCTTCTTGAAATGAAATATTTAATATTTTCATGTCTTCTATAATAATTCAGTATTAGTTGCAGTAAGCCAATTAAAACTGTAATCGCATCATATGCCCACGCGATGCATTGAGTTGATTGAGTTTCAGCTATAAACTAGTTAACAACGATTCTATATGCATCGCTTTGAATCGTCGCTTGTTAAAGTTAACTAACAGTGAAGTGTTGGAGTAAATGTATGAATTTGAACAAATTCTAAGAGATTATATTTTAATAATAAGGGAAACGGAAGTCGTAATCAGAACGCAGCGTTTTTACACTAGGTTCCCAGGTTCCATCTGTCTACCCTACTATGTTAGGATATAACATGAAGCTAATAAAAATTAATCATAAAAATTATCTCACTAATGCTATAAATGTGAAAATGTGTGCTTGAATGTTTGTTCCACTTTCACGTAAAAAATACTAAAAGGATTTGGATGAAACTTTACAGTAATATAGTTCATATTCGTACGTCTGAATAATCCATTTATGTAAAAATTCAATAAAATTTGGCTATAAATTTATAGGTTTAAGCGGGCGTAGCCTCATTTAGGTCGCTAGTATTCTTATAAACTTCAAGTCATTTAACATTTACAAATAGGTAAAATAAATCAGCTTCACGCTGCACCCCGCACACAGTAGAGTAGGCAAAGGGAACCTAGTGTTAAGACACTCCGTTCCCCACTTTCTGCCGA
>DWAN01002525.1:0-14971 GCA_018230445.1 Heliconius hewitsoni | reverse complement strand
ATATATATATATATATATATGTATATATATATATATATATTTTGGGAAGTATATTTCTTTTTCGGAAGTTTGCTTAATGGAAACAGAAGAAAAGAAAATACGAAATGGATATAGAAATGCTTATTGCTTCCGGTAACTGCTAACGATGCCTTAGCTGCATTGATGAGACGGTAAAAATCAGCAAAGCTAAGCACACGCTCGTACTGAGGCTGTTATACGGCCACCGAACTTGAATATTACAGAAGAAGAATTATAGAAATATTAATACTGTGGAGATAGGTTACATTGAGAATGAAGAAGAACGATGGGCACGTCGAGAGAATTTGTTACGATAGAATTTATAAAAAAAAAATTAGAAAGAAAAAATAAATGTTAGATAAAATATATATACAAATATACCGAGACCTACAAAATGGTACAAGACAGCCTTGCCACTATTAGCGACCTTTTATAAGCAATTCGAAATTATATTAATAACAATTATGAATATAATTTCAAATTAATAACATAATTTGAAATTATAAAAATTACTAGTGAGTAATTCAACAACGTATAGGTACTGGTATACACATAAAACAACTCGGTAATTTCCGATTTTTTTCCTTGATTCAATCTTAGTAAATCTAAAAAGGCCGCCCAAATGCGAATCGGAGTCGCCTGCCGATGATTCCGTAGCAATATTGGGAGTCAACAGCAAGTACATTTTATCAAAGTTGACAAACTTAAATTTGCAGGCGTATGCACTTATTTTGTATAAAATTAACTACAAATATAACTATGTAATATTTTTTTTAGGTTAACTTTTTATCCCGCACACAGCACGATAGGCAGAAGGGCTAAGAACCTAGTGCTAAGAACCGTTCCTCATTTTTCGCCGAATTCTGGAGGCATTGCCTGTTGAGTGTAATGATTTTTTTCTAAGTAATAGGTATTTTCATATATTTTCTTTTGTTTTTATTGTAAGTTCTCACTTCCTACCAAATTTCATAGATAAGTTCACGGGAAGTATTCTATAGGTTTTGATTACGCGGCAAATTTCATAAAAATTTCAGTATCTTTTAACTTAGTTAGATTTTTTCTATGCTCCAAAGAATCGATCACCTGAATATTTACTATAAATTTCAGCTAGATACCCTCACGAGATCTTAATATATTTGTCTTTACAGACGGGCAGATGGACAACAAAGTGATAATAATTATAAGGGTTCCGTTTTTGTACTGTTGAGGTTTGGAAATCTTAAAAAGGACAAAACTATATTTAAGACAATATTCAACAAGCATATACTGAGAATGAAATCTAACCAAATCAAATCTGACTGCATTCTCTTAAATCGCAAAAAAAAATATAGTATATTGTATATTTTTTTAGTAAAGCGTCCTCTTTATCTTATTCTTTCTGACAAGAATTAAAGAAGAGCTTCATATTATAAAACATTTAAGCTAATCGGACGGCCAACAACATAATTCTGTAAGATTATGTTATATATATTATGTTTTTTTTTTGTTACGATATTCTGCGTATAGCGTGTTGAATGATAAAACTTAAACGCAGTGCTTTTCCTTGTTATGTGCTAACAAGAAAAAGCACGGCGAGGAAATGAAAATAATTCGTTCTCTTAAGCGGAAATCGAATACACAGCCTTCGGGACTACAGCCAGACGGTGTGCCGCTACGTCAAGACAATCTTAAGACTCAAACAAATAAATAGAGAGATAAATACAGGGAAAGCTAATGAAATTGTGTTAAAAAATCTAAAATATTAACTTAACAGAACTGAAAACAAAAAAACAAAAGAACTAAAAACAAAATGTAAGATAATCTTCCAACAAGCATATAATGAGAGTAGCGCGAGCCGCTAACTCCGCAGAATTATGCTCGGTGGCGGTTGTTTGTGTCGTGACTCGTGAGGGGCGCGTTGGTAGGGTTGGCGCGAGTTTAGTGATGGGCTTGTGTGAAATTATCGATGTGTTCAATTAGATATCAAAATGTGGAGGGCGATCGATACATCGATATACAAACTGATAAAGGTAGTCAAAGCAAGTTTGCATTTCACTCACCACTTCCGGTGAGTGAAATATGCGGTATTAATAAGAGTAGCAGAAATGTGGTTCAAGCGTTTCAAGTCCAGAAATTTTAGTTTGAAAGATGAGATTTGCTCTGGACGCCCTGTCACAGATAAAATTAGTGCCATCTTTGAGAAAATGGAGCAAGATCGACATATTAGTAGCTACGACATTGCTGAAGAACTAGATGTTGATCATAAAGCAGTTTTACGTCATTTACGAACATCTGGGTACAAGAAAACCTTGACATTTGGGTACCACTGATCTCATTAAAAGACACATAATGCAACGTGTTTCCATTTGCGATTTTTTTTGAAATGTAACAATTCCCAACCCTTTCTTAAACAGTTGATTACAGGTGATGAAAAATGAGTGACTTACGATAAGAATGTGCGAAAAAGATGCTCATGGTCGAAGTATGGACAAGCACCACAGATCGTGGGAAAGCCCGGTCTGACTCCTAACAAAGTGATGCTATGTATATGGTGAAAGGAAATCCAATCGTCCACTATGACCTTTTGCCAGAGGGTAAAACTATCGATTTTGACCTCTACTGTCAGCAACTAATGAAGTTAAAAAAGTGATTGAGAAAAATCGGCTCGAGCTGTTGAATAGAAAGAGCATGGTGTTTCACTAAGACTTCGCCAGATCGCACTTATCTACAGCCACGCATTATTTACATTATTTGGGAAAATGAATTATTTTTATTTCTTCGCATTGGTAAGAAGGCGAAATTCAGCGTTGAGTTTTTCCACTGAACATTCAATGTTTCTAAAATTAGATGGAGTTGAGAGAGAAGTTTTTTAACGCTAAGTTTCCTCTGCCTAGCTGGACACAGCGTGGGATACAGCGTGATTGTAGAAAATAAAAAGAAATCGATATTTATAAACTTAAATTAATCCAACACTACTAAGACTAACCCTTTAAAAGTGCCCGTGTAGAGACGAATTTTAATGCATTCATGGGCTCTCGAGCGTGGCGACTGCAAAATAACTAACGGGTACACCCTATTTTATTTATTATTTTAAACGGCACTGTTATAATTTTGAGATTTACTAGAAATAGGGTCGTTAATATATGTACATGTAAAGTTTATATCACCTGTTTTGTTTAGTTAGGCTTGCAATGAAATTGAATTAGTGCCGTTTGAACGTTAAGTTAAACTTAACGTTCAAACGGCACGTATAACGGCTTAGTATTCAAAGCGCTGGAAGGTTCCCAGAGGCGCAGGTTTAAATCCCGCTACGTATTTTTTTAATGTTTTCTAAAGTATTTTTCGTTTCTAGATGTGGATTACTTTAACAATGTTAAAAACAGTTCTAACTTGTATAATGATGCTTCCGAGATGTTGGAGTTGTGTTTGTTTCTCAGTTTTGTGAAGAAACAAAAACACAACTCCAATTTGAAAAAAAATGTTTAAAAAAATCTTGATCTGGTTGAATAAACTACTGTGTCATTTAGACAGAACTTTGCTCACGTCATTTTTCGAATTTGGGGTGGAAAATGGTGAACAGAGTGTCTTGACACTAATTACTTTCTGCCTGTTCTGCTATGTGGAATAAACATGAACTGGAAAAGTAAGCAAATTAGAGGAGTTGATTTATGTGACACACGCAGTTGTCAAGAGATTTTGTTGAAAATGATAGGATTCAGTAGGGTTATAGTTTTAATGCAGTCTGTTTAAAAATAAAATATAAATTGGAAAAACTAAATGAAAACTTGCACAATGTGTAACTTGAAACGTAAAACTATCAACGGGATATTAAATTCAAATAACACTTTAAACTGAGTTTTTTTTTTTGCTTAAGCGTGACTCCGGAGAGTCCTCATGCTTTTTACGTGACTTTTCTCCAGTATCATCAATGCTGTATTTTCAAAGGTCCACCGAGTTCTCCGTCTGCCTCTCTATATTATCGCCATATCTCCCTTTTTTCGTGGTGAAATACGAAACAACATGAAAAAATATATAAGAAAAAATACTACTAGCTTCAGCCCTTCTACCCCTACATTGCTTTGCAAAATAAAAATGACAAAATAATGTAAAAAGTAACCTATTTTCAAATTAGAATAAATATATACAAAAATGCACCTATTTCGCTAGTTTAAACAGCGTGACGCTATTTGTCACCACTCACAAGTAATTCCTATTGAGGCGTGACGCCAAACATTTGCTGATAAAACATCTCCGTCACAGCTATTTATCATCCAATCATCTGGAAACTGACAGTGAATGGGTTGAATTGAAAATATAATAAATTTCTGTAAAAGTAATCAATTATTTTTTTATGGGGGTTGTAAGAAATTATTTGTTCATTTTTTAAGAAAACCAAAAAACCAAAAAGCAAATACATTTTATTATAAAAATTTAAAAAACTAATAAACCAACTAAAATTCATTGAAGTATTTATGAATTTTAGTTGTTGTATTAGATTTTTAAATACTAAAATTCATAAATACTTCTATGAATTTTAGTTGTTTTATAAGAATACATTCTGTGCTTACATTCATTATGCGTGCGTTGGATGACGTTTTATTTCCAGCTTCAAGCTCTAACAGCAGAAAATAGTAGCGCAGGCAGAGAAAGTGATACGACATTACGTTCTCTACTTATCGCCCATATTCAAGACTACGATTTGAGATTCTTTTGGGTACTCAAACAGAAAAAAAAATAGAACCCATATTGAATTTCTTTGTTGTCCATCTGTCAGTCAGTGAAGGCCATTAACTCGAGATCGCGTGGAGCTTTCAAGCTGAAACTAATATCTCATATACAGATCTACTACTAACTTTGGAGATTTCTATACTTTTGGAGAACAGAAAAAATCAACTTTTGAAACATATATTTATCTATAAAGCAGTCAATTTTTTTTAGGGTTCTGTATCTCAAAAAAAACGGAATCCCCATAGGATGATGTCCGTGTGTTCGTCCGTCATATCATTTATCTCGAAATCGCGTAGATGTGTAAAGCTAAAATTTAATATCACATATTAGGTCCTTTAGAGCACAGAAAAATCAAGCTTCTAATTAATGCAGTCAAAAAGTCTGAGCAATTATACGTCCTTTTGGCTACATTTTGTATAAAATTCGCCACATAATTTGATTATATTATTTATACAATACGCTCATGGACCAACAGTTATGAAATTAAGCACAAAGTGAGAACTTACAATACAAATAAAGAAAAATCTCTTATATTTGTAGAAAAATCACTTCATACGAAATGAGTGCATAATCCCGAAAAATTAAGTTTGTCAACTTTATTAGTCATGTAATCAAAACCTATAGATTTAATGTAAACCAACAATTATGAAAATTGGCATTTCTTGCTTTATTCTTTGAAAAAAATCTTTCTTTTGAAATATAGAAATTTTAATTTATATTTAAAGCAAAATTTCATCAGAACTACTGAATACGTCTGCTAACTTATGTTTGTCAACTTTTATAAGTTGTAGTCGTATGTTCTTTAGCCTACAAGCTAAAATCGCGAAATCGCCGACTCGCACTTGACCTTCCTTTGATAAAAAAATGCCCAAATATCCGTACATTTGGCGCGTCAAATTTCATAAGCAATGTCAATAAATTTGTACCGTTCTACGTTTAAATAGCGAGGCCGATGGGAAATTATTATAATTTATTGCTTGTCAATAAAGGGTTGTGCCAAAATACATTTTCATGCACTATTAACGTTTTAAGTAAATAATAGAAACATTTAATGCATTTTTTTTAGCCTTAAACAAATTGTATTTGTTAATATTTTTATACTAAAAATAGGTGATATTTTAGTTTTGGGCCCGATTCCCACTCGAGGGAATGAATTATTTTTATTTCTTTGTTCTGGTAACAAGACATAGCGCGACTATGAGTTCCACTTCCTTCCACCAAATTCACCAAATTCACCAGAGTGGGGAATGAACCTACAACCACCTACTAAAGCCACTCTAATACTAACTAACATTACCAAATAAGCTTTAAGCGAAACAGCTTACTTTTCAATCGACACCATGCTTTCAAGTGTAGGGCGTGGCCTAAGCGTCCCATTGGAAAAACACCATAAATGTAGGGAGCGTGCCGTCCTGCCCACAGTGCGGCGTCACCAGCATGGATGCATACAACTATACTATTGTATAGAATACTATAACAATGTATTGCTTCTAGTTGTAGTGATAGTATTGTGTCGTGTAGTGTACTTTTTTGTGTTTTTTTTTTGGGAATTTCTATGTAAGTTAAAATTATTTTGTGCTTTTTTAGTTAGTTTTAATTAAAATAAATATATTCTTTATTAAAGCATTTAAATGTAACATTTCAATTCCGTTCACAACTTCAGAACTGCAACTTTGTTACTATTTTCACTTCCTAAATTATTTATTTATCTATAATATTATTTAATGTACAAACAAATTTTTACTGTTTTAATTTTGTATACATGTAAGTATTATGGAAGCTTATATAGGAAAATATTTATTACCTTAAACACAGAAAGAGTGTTCATAAACATTATTATATAACAAGACAAAGAGCGGCGTTGAGGTCTACCGCTCAATGTAATGTCTAGAAAATTGGGCGCTGCCCACGCAACGGGACGGAGTGTCTTAACACTAGGCTATTTTTTAATGCGCTAGTAGTTAAAATATACTTTGTAATGCATTAAAATAATATTATTATTAATTCAGTATTCATTAGGAATTAAATAACTCCCCTAACTTATAGTTCAACGAGAATTTTAAGTGAAAATCGAATTCATGTCTCACGGGATGGACACTGTCATGATTGATTACAGTGTAAGTGCATACAGAGTTACTGAACTAATTCCTACTTGTTTTAAGTTTATTTTTTAATAACACAACGTTCGTTCTGTCTAAGACTAAAATCGAAGGCTGTTTTTTTTATTAGCGTCTTTTATCTATTTCTTTATCTGTTAATATTCGCTTCAGTTATAATTAATACCTATATTATAATATTCTTTATGAAAGTAATTATTATCATTTACACCGAATGTAAATACTTAGAAACTTGTAAAAATCTTGATAATTATCAATCTTGATCGTGCAGTCTTGCCAAATAATAATTTTTAAGAATAATATTTTTGTAGCGGATATTTGTAAAAGTTTTCTTAGAGATATCCTAACAATAGAAAAGAAGTTATAGGTATGTAACAAGCATAAATGGTACAATTGATACTTTATTATACAACTAGCGACTTGATTCGCCCGCTTGATTTACGTGATTATTAATTTACTAATCTACATTACTTTCATTTACGTTATAAAAATAATATAATTTAAAAAACCATATTGAAAAGTGAAGTTTCGACCTATTCAATAAAAAAGAAATAGCGATTTTGTTAAACAATATTCTTTAAAATGATAGTAATCTTGTTTATTTATAAACTGATTGAAATAAAACAAACTCTTAAGGTAGCTTGCCAAAATACAATAGTGAAAATTTCAATTACATCGTCTAAGCCGTTTTCAATATTAACGTGAACAAATGAACAGATGAACAGACAAAAATAATGTTTTTGTTTCTATTTTGTTATTAAATGCAAGTGTTCTACTATACTAGAAAATATATTATGTTACTCTCCTTTTATAAAGAATTTTATACTCTACAATATTTTTATTATTTGCTATTGGTTAAAATCAGTTTGATTATATGTAGGTATCTTTCTTTGGTTTTTTATCAGCGTCCTTAAATAGGGGAAAATAAATGAAATAGGATGACACTAAATATTATTATAGATTTTTTTATTGATTTTAGATATAATGTTTAATTTTCTATATAAAAGTAAACATCTTTTTAAACGTGGCCTATAATATAAATTAGCTACTTAAATAGATAGGAACCCTACCTTCCCTACTAAACATAATATAACGCTTTGACTATATTTTTTATTCTCCGTCGGCTTTATTCAATGTATTCCGTACATTATGAGAAATAATTATTTTCATCTATCATATATCTATATCAGTTAACAAGACAAAGCGCGGAGTTGACTTCCGTTATTCAACATGCATCGTGTCGGAAACTTTTCGTAAAGTGTGAGTCGGAGTGTCTTACACATTCACTAACATCCGTGAGACATTGCGTGTTGAATGGTGGATCTGGACAGATTTTGTTACTAAAGAGAGAAAATGAAAATAATTCACTCCCTCGAGTGGAAAATGAACCCAAAGCCGTCACCTTAACATATTTACCATAAAAAAAGAACATCTAGCACTCTAGCACAATCTAAAAAGTAGTTCCATATACTTATACACCTGCGGCACGCGTTCTACACGCGACGTTCACGCGACCACCCCCCAGTCCCTACAGTTCAGTTTATTAACGCTTTGCCATATCGATAATTATTCGCTTATTTATCCATTACAAATTAATTGTAATGCAATATTTTTATTTTTATTTAGTAATAGTTTTATTGTTTGTGTGGAAAATGTTGCTAGATTTTTTTGCGTGGGTAATAAATATAAAGGATATAAAATATTTAATATTTTCATTTCCTCGTTCTCGTAACGATGCAAAGTGCGGTGTTGAGTTTCGCCACTCAACTCACACGCGTAAATTAGGGAACGGAAGTGTCGTAGTGGGATAAGGGATTGTTTTAACACTGGATTAGATGAACAAGTTAATTAGATAGTATCTTGGTTTGAAACTAAATAAATACGACTACTTATATCTCATGATAAACATTATAAATCATATGAATTGTTTAATAACGTTATAAGTTGATAGTAAAAGTAGAATTCATTTTAAGCATTTAGCGTATTTAAATAAAAGCTTGTTTTTTTTTTATTTATTTATTTTGATCATCCTGCAATTACAGAAAAGCTTTTTTTTAATATTGACCTTATGCCTTAATAACATAAATAATAATGTGTAAAGTATAAAAGTGTACATTTTATCGTTGACGTGAAACAGCATTTTATTGTAATGGAAATCATTTGTTACTAATATTCTGAATACAAATGGTAAATTTATATTATATTTACGTAAGCTTATAAAAATGTGATTGTATAAGTTATGGGTTAGTTTAGTATCGTTTTAGCTCCTGCATAGCAGGGTAGGTAGAGGACTATAGTATTGAGATTAGAAGCGGAACCGACCGCTACGCTTTGTCTTGTCCGCTACGCGTTCTAGTAGAACGAAGAAACGGAAATCATTAATTTCCACGAGTGATTATCGAACCCACAACCGTCGCATTTGGAGCCAGAACAGTGTGTGCCGCTGCGCCACGACGACCCTAGTAATAAAAATACTACAAACAAATACAAAATAGTACGATGTTAGGTTTCCTCACGCATTCGGACTGTTTGCGATTTCACTCAGGGAGGAAGAAATGTAAGAAAAATCCTAAAATCTAGTATGCGCAGCTATCTGTAGAGACCGCTTATTTTAGGACGGCCAAGACTCGTCGACCGTACTGTAAACGCCATTTCATACGGTTTAGCTTTTCCGCAGAAACAGCGACACGTGCGAGTCGCGTGACGACGCTCAATCTGATATCGTTTCACTGTGCCTGACCACCTGTTGACTTTACGGTCGACGGTTGTTGTTGCTCAATATAATTAAATTATAATTGTTATAACGCCATCGTGGCTCGGCTAAAACTGTCTGTGATAATTGTGGGTTCGGTTCCTATCTGAGGCGTTCACTTATTTTTATGTTTTATAGACACTCTTTTAGAATTCCGATTTAATCATTGAAAATAGGTCCTTATTTTAAATTGCAATAAATATAAGTCAATAATAAGGTCAAATAAAGTTACAAAAAATTTTCTTTATGATGGTCTTAATTAACTGCCACTAATTTGCCTTTACTGAATATATACGAAGATATTATCTATTAAAATAATTTTTAATATAAAAAACTTATTTTGTTCACGAATAGTTTATTTTTTTGTATAAATTATTTTGTCATTCGAATAGTTTTATTGAATAAAAATATTCAATAAAACTATTAAAAACATGTATTATTTTTTTATTTAGCTATACCCCGTGGCACCACATTAGTAATTTGACATATTTAGACTTTAATATTAAATAAATCTAATAAGCACCTTACATACTGATTGCGTGAAGCGCGGAGACAAATTAACTTTTTAACTGCCCCACCGGAAATCAAAGACCGGAAGTAGGAAGTGATAAAGCTCAACTGACTTTCCGTAGCACATTGCTCACGCGATGTAGCGCGGGGGGACCCCGGAGTTGACATGAAAATTACACTTGACATACAACTGGGAACTTCCAAAAAAAGTTATATAATTAAGAACAAACAATCATAAATCAAATTTCAATCAAATTTAATGTATTCTTACTATCTATGTATATCAAACGATAGCAATAAGTTTTTAATTTCTTTGTCGTCATTATTACAAATATAACATTCTATAGGTACATACCCAGATTGTACATAATCAGCTTCTAGATCCCCTAGCGGAGTAGGCAGAGAGGGTACAATGTCCAAATACTCTGTACTCCGCTTTCCTAAATAATTATTTTGCTGTTGAATAACGGAACTCAATTTCGTCGCCTTACCAGAGCGAAGAAATGAAATAAGTCATCTCCTCGAGTGGGGATTGATATGTTATCTATATCTATATTATCTATATAAATGTTGTATGCAATTTTCGTACTAAGTATAAAATATAAAATTTCAATAAAATAATGGTTAATAAAAACTGATATTAATTTTCATTTTAATTGTTTCAGATACCAGAACAATGTTCGGCACAGACTTTGAAGATTATTGCGATTTTAACGACAGTATCTGTAGCAATGATTCTGGCTTTGAAAAGTCATATGCAGATTCGTTAGCGACGCCTTCTTCTACGAGCACTCCACTAAAACACGATATATCAGATCCTGGTATCTCTTTAGGTACAAAAGAAAGCAATGCCAGGAGAAGATTGTTCAGTGACGAATTTAATTACACTTTCCCAAGACATATTGAAGAAGTCAAAAGATTTGAAGAATTCCAGCCAATAAGCAACACGTCAACTCCAGTCAAAAAAGAAAAGAAAGTCAAAGATCTTAGTAAGCCGAAACGAAAATACGCAAATGGCAAAAACAGAGTGACAAGATGCAAGAGTCCAACGCAAATACTAAGAATAAAGAGGAATAGACGAATCAAGGCTAATGACAGAGAAAGAAATAGAATGCACATGTTAAATGAGGCGTTGGACAGGCTCAGATGTGTTCTACCGACATTCCCTGAAGATACGAAGCTGACCAAAATAGAAACACTCAGATTTGCTCACAATTATATTTTCGCGTTGAGCCAAACTCTTGAATCCTTAGACGGTATTAACGCAGGAGTACCAATAGAGAATAAATTTGAAAAATTCGAAGCATGTGCTTTAGTTAGTGATAAAGTGAATAAAGATGCTTTTAGAGACATATTCGTCAATAGAGCTGATGATAGTGGCGATGGATATAGAAATTTCCAGGGATTCAGCAAGCCTTTTCCAAATGGGTCTAATTTTTTACAAACTTCTGAAGGTGTTCTTATAAATGTAGGCAATGTTACAGTGTCAGTTAATAACAAAGGTGGAAATTGCATAACTTCGACGACGGGCAGTGGATTCTTTACCCATCCAGCGAGTTACGGTGACGACCTACAACAGAACTACTTAAATCGATCATATTCTAATTATGATACTTACGAAGCCAATCAAAATGGGAAGGAGTATTTCAACCAGAAAAACTATGATATATTCAAAAATGCCTTCGAAACGGCCAAAAACAGAAAGAATCCGGAATATACACCAAATTATACAAATTTCACTAACAACGGGTACGCTTATAATGAAAAATATTATGATACAAGCGTTTACTATTCACACAATAACTATTTTAATAATTTGAACGATCAAAGATATATAGGAAGAGATTTTTACAGGAGTCCAAGTGTTGTGAATGCTCAAATTTAGTGTACATTTTATTATATTTCGATCGTTTTGTACAACAATGATGTAATTGCAGTATTTTTAAAAAAAAATTAAATGTCATTGCTTGCGTAAAGATTATTTACAAACTTGCATTACGTCTGCTGCAATATTTTAAAAATTGCATATACATCATTGTTGCTCCAAAGTGAGCGTTATTTTATATATTTGTATAGAGACCTAGTCATTTAGTGAAATTTTTGTATTTTTTTATAAATTTATAATTATATAATATTAGACAATAAATACATCTGAGATGGTACCAAAGTTTATATCTAGTCAGAGTAAAATTGAAAATATATTTTTTTATATTTCTAATTGCTTTTATTTAATTACATCCCTTTTATATTTTATACATTACATAATTATTTTATTTATTACAAGAATTGTAATAAATTCAAATTATATCTACAGAGACGTTTTGGAAATTAACGTTTAAATTAAGTAGTTCTACTGGGACAAACTGGGTCAAACTACTGTCATTCAATTTCAAATGTCGTTGAAATTCACTATTATAATAAAAAGTTACAATTATATTTCACGTCACGCTGCATACAGCAGGATAGGCAAATGGAAACTAGTGTTAAGACACTCCGTTCCCCAGTTTCCGCCAAATTCTGGAGACATTGCATATTGAGTGGCGGAACGCTTTGTCTCAACACAAGAGCGAAGAAATATTAAATATTACCTCGATTGGGTATAGAACCTACAACCTGTCGCGGTTATAGTACACTTTTTGCCCTTGAGCCAAATCAAATTTGCGTGCGTGCATGTCCGTGGTTTTCTTAGCTGATTCTGTTAGAGTGTATTTGTTCAAAAACTAATTACAGATACAGCGTGAAGCTAAATAAAAAAATATCAAGACATTTTTTACGTACCTACTAGCTATCCACTTGCGGCTTCGCCCACTTGTATTACAAAATTATTTATTTTATCATCTGAATTATTATCGAAATCCTTATTAGATTTAAAGACAATACTCTAACATTGAAAACTAATACAAAAATGTTAAGGTAAGTTTGTCAAAATATAATAGTGAAAACAGCATTTAAATACCCCCAATAATAGATTTTCTCATACATCTTCCATGTAAAGATAAATACAGTTTTATTATATGTACAGATAGAAGTTATAATGATAAGCAGAATATTTAGTCCATTCTTAAGAAAAATGTACGAAAATTAAACGGTTTTCTCTAAAACACACTTTTTGTTCAAATAACGATGCCAATTACACATATTATAAAAGAAAAGTTTCCACTTGATTTACAACCCCGGAATAACAGCAGTAGGTACCTACTATGAATATAAATCAAATACGAACAATAGTTGTTAAAGAGCGAAATTGTGAATGACTTGCGCACCCCTGCGCGGGCGCATATTCCCTATACCAGTGTCTTTCAAAGTTTCGATATAAGCCAAATTTACTATGAAACTGATGAATTTCTTTGGTTAAACGTATTTATCTCAGGAAATTCTATAAATGGGATTTTTGAAATGTATGAAAGTCACGTTATATGTTTTGATATACCCTATTGTACCTGCGGTCAAAGTCACTTCGAGCACTTAGAATTTGTGAGTTACACACCTTTACTCCCTGCTCCTCTAAGTTATTAAAAAAAACTAATCATATCGCTCACACAGCAGAGTAGGCAGAGGGAAACTAGTGTTAATACCCTTCATTTCCACCGAATTCCGGAGACGTTGCGTGTTGACAAAAAGGACCCGAGAAACTAGAATTAAAACAATCCGTTCGATCATCCATCATGGTTTGGGAAATGCTGCCTTACACTGTACTAAAATCTTTACAAAACTTGCTACCAACCTACATTTTAAGCTACGTCAACTATGTATAAATTATTTACACATCTATAACTCAGTGCTAAAGTTGATTTCTGTGTAGCAAGTACACACAATGGGGTACAAGCAAGGGGACCCGTTTTCGGGTTCATATTACGTTAATGTTTGCTTTGGAAATTCGTTACGCTCTATTTTATTGTGTATTTACTATATTTCAATCGTATTTAAGAAGTTGAATGTAGTTCGTGTTATAATGGTATAAATTGTATAGCAACTGGGCTTGATTGTTAGAGCTGTTACTAGTAATATTAAAAATATTATTTAGAAGTGAAGACTTTGTGGACTTTAAAACATAAAATGAAAAATCTCGTTTTACTCATGTTTAAGTTCGAATTTCGAGAAATTTACCTAAATACCTCCATATTGTGTAATAGGCATAAACTATATCCTTAGAATTTATATACAATATTTAAACTTTTTGAAACTTAATTTTTTCTAATAATTTACTATAAAAGAAGCCTATAATAATATAGTGAAATTCTATCTTCATTATCTCCAAATTGCACGTTTCAGTCTGAGATAATATATATAGTATAAAGTATAGAAATTCATTAAAAATTATTTCTTAAGAGACTTCTGTAAAAGAAGGAGCTTATTAAACTGGGTGAATCGATTTGGAGGTTTTTTTTTCATTTGAAAGCTATTGCTTTCCGTGTGGTCCTATTTTATTGGTGCATTTCCAGCAATGGCATGAGACAATCACATAAATCTTTACAAAAGTCTTAAATTAGCTTGCATTAAGTATGAACGCGACAAATGGAAGAATAATTCAATTTCCGCCAACCGAATTCGATAGTCGGATTTAAATTGAAGAAATAGGTCTGTTTTGTTAAAAAAAAAATTATCATCTATTTGTTTTCATTTTTTCGCTCAGGTAACAAGACATGGGGCAATGTCTCGTGGCAAATTGTCATTTCCTTAAATAATGATTTTAATCTCATTTTTTTTCCGTATTTGACGTGGAACACTTAAGCACACCACACTACACAACTACACTGGCCTACCCGCGGCAGTGTTTCCAGGTCGATATGACATGGGTATCTTCAAAAGCGCGTCTATCTCCACCTTAACGGCCGGCAACGCACCTGTAGCTCCTCTGGTGTTGCAC
>DWAN01002524.1:0-14972 GCA_018230445.1 Heliconius hewitsoni | reverse complement strand
AAAATCAGCTTCATGCTGTATCCCGCACACAGCAGGGTAGGCAGAGGGAACCTAGCGTAAGGACATTTCACTTTCCGCGGAGTTCTGGAGGCATTGCGTGTTGAGTGACGGAACTCAACAACACTCGACATCAGAGCGAAGAAATGAAAATGTAAAATTCGATATATTTTTTAAAATTTTATAAAGTTTCTCATTATTAAAAAAACCTAGTCAAATGCGAGTGAAAATCGCTCACCAAGCATTATGTAAGAATTTTAATTACTAATGATACAACTAGGAATATAAGTTTATAAATTTTTTTATGAAACACCAAAACATTTAAACTTATTAGATTTTTTCCTTTATTAGTATTGTAAGTTTACATTTCGTGTCAAATTTCATAATTATAGGTTTACTGGAAATATGTATTTGGATTATGCGACAAATTTCATTAAAAATAACAGGACACTAAAACAAATCAACTAGCGTATACAATTATTATTTAAGATGTCAAGGCTGCATGTCTTCTATTTTAAGTATTTATGTATATTTCTGCGCTCTGATAAAGTATATTATATTATAAGTAAAGCGAGAACTATAGAAACATCGATAGTTGCGAGCCTGTCATAATCACATTGGCGGTGTGGTGCGGCGTTGATGAACACTGTTTCCTTAGCCATCTAACGACTAAAGCGCTGAAACTGTCACGCTAGTTCTAAAAGCTATTATTAAATGAAAGCGCTACGTCGCTAACTAGCACCTGCGCCTTTCTCGAACAGTGAAAACAAATCGATTTTGTAAATGGATTACGTTTATTCTACAGATTAAAGTAGCAAACCTAGTTTAATGTTATTTTATTTTACTTAGGGATACCATAATATTGTGTGTTGTAACAAGTTCAATATGTTTCCATAAACAAAAATGGCGACTAGCATAGTCGTACCGCAAGGGCATAAAGTGTGACTGTAAATGCGGCTGATTGTGGGTTCAATTCCCATTCGAGAAAATGAAATATTTATGAAAACGCTCTGGTGTCAAGACAAAACGCAGTGTCGCGTTATGAGTTCAGAATTCGGCGGAAAATCCTGCTGTTTGCGAGAAACAGCGTGAAGCTAATAGATAGAAATATGAGGACTCGTTAGTGAAAGGCTTATTATTTGGATAAATAATAAAAAATATTTCTTAATCTGATCAAATTCTTATATAACTTGTACTAGGCGCAAAGATAGTTTATTAAAGATTTGCCCAATTTCATATTTAATTCTTTTCTAGATAGTTGGTACTTCTCTTTTTCTCTTTTTCTCCTTCTCTTTTTTTATTTGGAACGATTAAAAATAGAGGTTGGTTATACAGGTAGAAATTATCTGGTAATTATTACAAGTACAAGGGGCCCTCCATAAATAACGTTATACTAATTTCATGACGTGATCGTTATAATTTTAGGTTAGTATACGAATCCTCTTAAATAATTTCTACATATTAAAACAGCTTATAATTTTTAAGAAATAGCAAAGTCAAAAGTGTCATAAGAATGGTATTTGCAAAATATTTTTATCAAAGCAATATATGAAGCTTAGTAAAGAAATAAATATATATTAGGTATAATTTTGCTTAACTGGTAAATTTGGCCGTATCCAAAGCACAGGCAGAGGGAACCTTGTATTAGGACATTCCGTTTCCACCAAATTCTGTACACATTGGCCACATCTCAACGCCGCGCTTTTCCTCGACACCGGAGCGAAGAAATGAAAACATATACAATATTTAATTTCCTCGAATGGAAATCGAACCCACAACCTGTCGCGTTTACAGTCACACGCTTGTGCCCTTGTGCCCGGCCCCAATTTGAATAATTGGTCGTATATCCTGGGTGGTTTATTCAGTGAGTATTTTTATAAATTGCCAAAAGTAGTTTTATAATATATGCATATTAATTAGTCCAAACCTGATATTACATAAGCACGAATGGTCCAAATCGAGATGGTTTCCTACTAATCTCGCCGCGTAATCTATTTAACTCAATAAAAGTCAGAGTTGATTAACAACCAATTTAAGGGAAACAGCTTGTTAATAACTAATTTGAAATAGTTTCAAATGGAAATGTTACAAATTATGCTCCTGATATCAATAAAAGCAGTAGTTTATTGTATAAGTATGAATTTTTTATTTATATTATATAGAGCTATTTAACATAGTACCGTAAACCGTAGTGTAGTAACTTATACATAGTACTTTTTATCTTCAAGATGTATTTCGCACATAGTAAGGTGGGCAGAGAAAAATTTCATTCCCCACTTTCTGCTGTCGACGCCGTGCTTTGTCTTGTTGCCAGCGAGGAAATTAAAATTTTAAATATTTCATCCCTTCAAGTCAGAATCGAACCTACAACCGTGGCGTACATACAAAAATACATAGTGATAAAATAGATATATTGTACGTAAATTGTAAAGCACATGTAACATAAAACTCAAAATAGTCAAATATTGCCATGACAAAATGTTTTTGTTTTATAACACTTTCAAATGCTCTAGTCCGTCAAGTATTAATTATGTAAGGTAACACTAAACTAGCGTGCGCAATAGTGAAAGCTTAGTTATCACGATCACTGTTCGACTGTAATTGTCATACATGTATAGGAAGTCGCTTCGGGACTCGTAAATAAATATTTGATATTGATCAAAGAAAATACATTGTATTTGTATTCCATAATAGCACAGGACGGTAGACGTTTTAGTTGTCTTACCCTGCTATGAGCGGGATGAATCATGAAACAAAAATATATTTAATATCACGTTGGCTATATGTGAGTCCCTTTGAATGTTTATTTTATTATTATTTTTTGTAGTAATTGTTGTTATTGCGACATCATATGTAAATATATCATCCGTGAAAATTTTAATTGTCTAAATATCACAGTTCGTGAGATACAACCTTGTGACAGACGGATAGGATTCCGTTTTACTCTTTAGGCACGAAACCCTAAAAATAAGTAGATTACTAACAAGATTTCATTGTATCAAATCAGATAATAGTACAGGAGCCGACCATACTAAATCGGAATTTACTCCAGCGTCATAAAGCCTATTGGGTTGCGAAGCTTGAATAACAAGAAAAAAAATGCCATATAATAAAAATATCTTTTGATGGATTCTTATGGCTCTTAATTATATTAGATTTTCATAGAGTAGTTAAAACTGTGGTCTCATTTAAAATGGCGATGACAAAAACAATGTATATGGGGCTCATATTTGGTGGAAGTACTTAACTGAGTACAAGGAATCCCCCAGAACATCAATCTGTCGCGCTTTAGTAAAACCCGAAGTCCCCGCTTCGGCTCCCTTACCATAATAACTTAACTCAACTTAGCTTCACGCTGTATTGCGGGGAGTCAGGAAGAAAGAATAAACGTTTCAGTCTCTACATATCTCTTCGCCTCGTCCACTGTCATCAACTACTTCATATATGCCCTCCGGCGGTCCGGTCCTTATGGTTTTTACGTGACCTTCCTCCAGTATCTTTAATATTGTATTTTCGAAAGTCAACCGAGTTCTCCCTCTCCCTCTCTTACCGCTCACTTTTCCATTTGATAATCTTTAGCATATTTATCATAACAGTAATATTAATCTTGCTTATTTTATATAGAAATGGAATTCTCCACAGAACGTTCTACAAATGAAGCTTCACGATCGAAAAGGGTCATTTTTTATCAAACCGTTTTTATAATCACTATAAACTTGAACAACCCGCCAAGTTTTTATGGTGTATTTTGATTTTGGTCCAATTGATTACGGTTCAGGTATCTAGAATACAATGGGCAGTAGCCACGGCCAATGCTTGGTGACGCAAAACAATCGCTCTAAGTATAGAATGAGAAGAATATTTCTTTCTACGTCGGATAAGCTGCGTAACTGATATCAACGGCAAGTGGTATTTTTTAAATATATCTTTAACATCTTAATTTGGTAGTTAAAATTTTAAATGTTTCAAATGTTGAGCTTAAGCCTTCTGAGAACCTGTCTCTTAACCCGAAAAGGTGCTTTAAGTTGTACTTGGTATTTTAAAAAAGAATGCGCCGTTTATCATTTTAGCCGTTATAAGGGCCGTTGAACTTTGTTAAAATGCAAAAAATAGCTCGAGGTATCATCTAGGAATAATTTAAAATAATACAATGTTATGTTACTCTTTATCTTTACTAAATAAAGTAACGAGTAGTGACGAGTATATATTGTAGCTAATAAATTTTTCATATTTATTGAACTTTTTATGCTTTTAACCTTACTTACATAATCTGCCGACGTAATAATAATATTACGTTACCATATTCTTCATAAGTTCCTAAAAATGTTACTATTATGGAAATATTAGTTTTTTTTTCAATATAAATAAAATACAACATAATATATTATTTACGGTTTCAAAATTCAATTCGTATTAGACTTTAAGAAATAAAATACGAAATAAAAAAATATTTACAAAATAAAACAAGAAATAAAATTTTCTGTGCATTGTGTATTTAAAAATATTAAAAAATAACAAAATAAACCGCATTTTTTAAATTTATTCACTAATTTCAAATCTCCTAAGTACGGACAACATTAAATGATTAAGCATAATAATGATGAACTGTTTATTATTTTTTTTTATTGAAATAGAATGTCCAAGAAATTATTACCATTTAATTATAAACGTGAGGCCACTCGTGGCGCAGGGGCACAAGTATGTGACTAAACGCGGCTGATTTTGAATTCGGTCTCCACTCGGTGAAATGAAATATTTATTTAAATTTATATTTTCATTTCTACGCTTTGATATCGAGTCAAAGCGCGGCGCTGAGTTCCGCCACTCAACATGCAATGCCTCCAGAATTCGGCGGAAAACAGCGGACGACTTGTCTTAACAGTAGGTTCCCTCTGCCTATCCTGCTGCGTGTGGGATACAGCGGGAAGCTGATTTATTTAATTATAAACGTAGACGGTTATTAGATTTTGTTTAATTTCGTACCCCTAATTTTTCACAACGTTACCCATTTCCATTATCCTTGTCGACGTTCCAGAGTAAGGATATAATTTCATAATACTCATTTAAATTTTCACATCTTATTATCGTGATACGCTTTCCGTCTCGATATACTTTAACAGCCCGCGGCTTAAAATCAAAATTAAGCCATTATACTCTCTTAGATGTCATATAAAATGCTAAATACGATGTCAAGTCCATTTGGTCGTATAGAATTTTAACTTGCAGCTTACTTATAATTATATATATATATATATATATATATATTAGCGAAACCACGTGTCTTCGCCCGCTTGATATGCATCAATATTTGTTAAAAATATTTATAAAATTATTATTAAATTTTCAATAGAATCAGTAATTAAGAAAATCTATCTAATCTACTAATCGAATGAGCGAAGGGGTTGTAATTATTATGTCAGACAATAAATGAAATATCTACATCATCTGCATCACAAACGAAATATATCCAAATATTACAACAATGTAAAAATAATAAATTTTTGTTAGTTAATACATAATATGAATTGGTTAAAAAATTATGTACAATCTACAATTACGTATTAATAGAATAATGTTCCTAAATATTTAAAATATTTGCAAACTTATTATTAGTAAAGTTTCAGGTTTAATCTGATAAAAATAATAATAATGTTTTACCATTATATTTGTTTTGAAAATAGTATAATTTTTTTTTCAGCTTTGCGCTGTATTACGAATATACCAGGGTAGGCAGAGGGAACCTACTGTTAAAGCACTCTGTTCCCCACTTCTAAAATATTAATGATCATAAAAAAACCCTTGCTTACTTTAACATAATTAACATCATTATTCTAAACTTAGATTTATTACCAGTTTTATAGCAAGTCGTCTTGTTGTTTATACTTCGAAATAATTTGATGTAATTAAAGCAGTAAGCAGATAAACACGCTGTCTAATTATGTCAGAGCGAGCTAGGTGTCATTTAACTTTGTCAAATGTATTACTCGTGAGCTGACATTATTAACAGAGCATAACACTTTACAATAGGCATTAAGTTTCTAAGTGTATATTATAAGTGCCTACTGTCGCTATACTGTCGTTCATAGTTTATATTATTAACTGGGAAGCAAATTTATAAAAGTGACGAACTGGAAGTATTGAAAATATTTTTAGTTTTTTTATTTTTCTTCTTCACGTTTATCCTTCCCGTGGCGTTCACGTTCGCGTGACGATTCACATAATTCCATTGCTTTTATTTATAGTCTTTTTCATCCAAAATTACCCTCATTTACACGAGTTTGCTAACAATATTTATATAATTAAATTTAGATTATTTTTAATTCTCCAGTCCCGTAAAACAAAACGTGGCGTTGCAACTCAAGAAGAAGAAGAATATGAAGAACTAAGTGTCTTGACTCTTGCTTCTCTTAATTTAGTTTTACATTACAGAATTTTAAAACGTGATTTTAAGATTACTTTTAGAGTTGAGAGCGATTTATAAATACGTGCCTTAGCTAACTAACTGAAAATTCCAGTGACACGATGTCTTAATCGGAAGTAGCACTACTTTTAAAATATAAATTATATATAAACAGCAAGTCGCGTAAACTTTTGAAGTATTTAATTAAAAGTGAACGCTAACATTTAATAATAAATATATGTTTGACATTAATATTTGTCTATACGTAGACATTTTAGTGGATTCAGAAAGTTACAAAATCTTATTAAAGTAGCAAAGTAATTGGGACAGAAACGTCTTATTAAGTACCTACTACAAAATGAATTCGGAAATGCCTTCAAAACAACTGTTGATAATTTTAGAAAGTATATTTTTGTCGTGGATTTTTATGAAGCAATAAAATAATTGATTATTTGATGATGAAATAGACATAGGTATTCATAGTAATGAATTCTTACGTTTTGGATATTCGTTATCCAACTTAGTGACGCAACAAATTGAGTAAATATTGGTTCTCTTTTATAATCTTAAAGCGGGGGTGAACAATGACAGTAACAGGAGTATAATATTGAAAACGAATCATGGTAAAGTTTGAGACATATGTACAAAACAATCAAAACTTATATAGCGTTGATTTAGAAAGTTTTAAACGCTATAGTAATTGTGTGGAGGTATCGCCTTATAGAGTAAACCACAAATTTGTAACATACTCGATACCAATTATATTAAGCTGGACGCAGTCTGTTATGTTGTTTGTTTCAACATATGTAATATGTAGGTATATGTACTGAAAATCGTGATGTAAATGATCTATATTATATATATTTAAAAAAAATATTCAAATTAATTTATTTATATTAGTAAACCTTGCAATTTTAATTTTATTCGTTTTATAAACTCATTTCAGCCTTTGACTATGAACGCGATTGTTGTGCGTCCCTCACTTGAGGAAATTCTCTCCTCTGTTTTCACTGACTGAATTTGGAAATTCTTTCCACTGTTTTCACTTTGGACGAAAAGCGGAGAACGGAATGTTTTAACACTATGTCTAGACATAGTGTTAAAACATTCCGTTCTCCGCTTTTCGTCCAAAGTGAAAACAGTGGAAAGAATTTCCAAATTCAGTCAGTGAAAACAGAGGAGAGAATTTCCTCAAGTGAGGGACGCACAACAATCGCGTTCATAGTCAAAGGCTGAAATGAGTTTATAAAACGAATAAAATTAAAATTGCAAGGTTTACTAATATAAATAAATTAATTTGAATATTTTTTTTAAATATATATAATATAGATCATTTACATCACGATTTTCAGTACATATACCTACATATTACATATGTTGAAACAAACAACATAACAGACTGCGTCCAGCTTAATATAATTGGTATCGAGTATGTTACAAATTTGTGGTTTACTCTATAAGGCGATACCTCCACACAATTACTATAGCGTTTAAAACTTTCTAAATCAACGCTATATAAGTTTTGATTGTTTTGTACATATGTCTCAAACTTTACCATGATTCGTTTTCAATATTATACTCCTGTTACTGTCATTGTTCACCCCCGCTTTAAGATTATAAAAGAGAACCAATATTTACTCAATTTGTTGCGTCACTAAGTTGGATAACGAATATCCAAAACGTAAGAATTCATTACTATGAATACCTATGTCTATTTCATCATCAAATAATCAATTATTTTATTGCTTCATAAAAATCCACGACAAAAATATACTTTCTAAAATTATCAACAGTTGTTTTGAAGGCATTTCCGAATTCATTTTGTAGTAGGTACTTAATAAGACGTTTCTGTCCCAATTACTTTGCTACTTTAATAAGATTTTGTAACTTTCTGAATCCACTAAAATGTCTACGTATAGACAAATATTAATGTCAAACATATATTTATTATTAAATGTTAGCGTTCACTTTTAATTAAATACTTCAAAAGTTTACGCGACTTGCTGTTTATATATAATTTATATTTTAAAAGTAGTGCTACTTCCGATTAAGACATCGTGTCACTGGAATTTTCAGTTAGTTAGCTAAGGCACGTATTTATAAATCGCTCTCAACTCTAAAAGTAATCTTAAAATCACGTTTTAAAATTCTGTAATGTAAAACTAAATTAAGAGAAGCAAGAGTCAAGACACTTAGTTCTTCATATTCTTCTTCTTCTTGAGTTGCAACGCCACGTTTTGTTTTACGGGACTGGAGAATTAAAAATAATCTAAATTTAATTATATAAATATTGTTAGCAAACTCGTGTAAATGAGGGTAATTTTGGATGAAAAAGACTATAAATAAAAGCAATGGAATTATGTGAATCGTCACGCGAACGTGAACGCCACGGGAAGGATAAACGTGAAGAAGAAAAATAAAAAAACTAAAAATATTTTCAATACTTCCAGTTCGTCACTTTTATAAATTTGCTTCCCAGTTAATAATATAAACTATGAACGACAGTATAGCGACAGTAGGCACTTATAATATACACTTAGAAACTTAATGCCTATTGTAAAGTGTTATGCTCTGTTAATAATGTCAGCTCACGAGTAATACATTTGACAAAGTTAAATGACACCTAGCTCGCTCTGACATAATTAGACAGCGTGTTTATCTGCTTACTGCTTTAATTACATCAAATTATTTCGAAGTATAAACAACAAGACGACTTGCTATAAAACTGGTAATAAATCTAAGTTTAGAATAATGATGTTAATTATGTTAAAGTAAGCAAGGGTTTTTTTATGATCATTAATATTTTAGAAGTGGGGAACAGAGTGCTTTAACAGTAGGTTCCCTCTGCCTACCCTGGTATATTCGTAATACAGCGCAAAGCTGAAAAAAAAATTATACTATTTTCAAAACAAATATAATGGTAAAACATTATTATTATTTTTATCAGATTAAACCTGAAACTTTACTAATAATAAGTTTGCAAATATTTTAAATATTTAGGAACATTATTCTATTAATACGTAATTGTAGATTGTACATAATTTTTTAACCAATTCATATTATGTATTAACTAACAAAAATTTATTATTTTTACATTGTTGTAATATTTGGATATATTTCGTTTGTGATGCAGATGATGTAGATATTTCATTTATTGTCTGACATAATAATTACAACCCCTTCGCTCATTCGATTAGTAGATTAGATAGATTTTCTTAATTACTGATTCTATTGAAAATTTAATAATAATTTTATAAATATTTTTAACAAATATTGATGCATATCAAGCGGGCGAAGACACGTGGTTTCGCTAATATATATATATATATATATATATATAATTATAAGTAAGCTGCAAGTTAAAATTCTATACGACCAAATGGACTTGACATCGTATTTAGCATTTTATATGACATCTAAGAGAGTATAATGGCTTAATTTTGATTTTAAGCCGCGGGCTGTTAAAGTATATCGAGACGGAAAGCGTATCACGATAATAAGATGTGAAAATTTAAATGAGTATTATGAAATTATATCCTTACTCTGGAACGTCGACAAGGATAATGGAAATGGGTAACGTTGTGAAAAATTAGGGGTACGAAATTAAACAAAATCTAATAACCGTCTACGTTTATAATTAAATAAATCAGCTTCCCGCTGTATCCCACACGCAGCAGGATAGGCAGAGGGAACCTACTGTTAAGACAAGTCGTCCGCTGTTTTCCGCCGAATTCTGGAGGCATTGCATGTTGAGTGGCGGAACTCAGCGCCGCGCTTTGACTCGATATCAAAGCGTAGAAATGAAAATATAAATTTAAATAAATATTTCATTTCACCGAGTGGAGACCGAATTCAAAATCAGCCGCGTTTAGTCACATACTTGTGCCCCTGCGCCACGAGTGGCCTCACGTTTATAATTAAATGGTAATAATTTCTTGGACATTCTATTTCAATAAAAAAAAATAATAAACAGTTCATCATTATTATGCTTAATCATTTAATGTTGTCCGTACTTAGGAGATTTGAAATTAGTGAATAAATTTAAAAAATGCGGTTTATTTTGTTATTTTTTAATATTTTTAAATACACAATGCACAGAAAATTTTATTTCTTGTTTTATTTTGTAAATATTTTTTTATTTCGTATTTTATTTCTTAAAGTCTAATACGAATTGAATTTTGAAACCGTAAATAATATATTATGTTGTATTTTATTTATATTGAAAAAAAAACTAATATTTCCATAATAGTAACATTTTTAGGAACTTATGAAGAATATGGTAACGTAATATTATTATTACGTCGGCAGATTATGTAAGTAAGGTTAAAAGCATAAAAAGTTCAATAAATATGAAAAATTTATTAGCTACAATATATACTCGTCACTACTCGTTACTTTATTTAGTAAAGATAAAGAGTAACATAACATTGTATTATTTTAAATTATTCCTAGATGATACCTCGAGCTATTTTTTGCATTTTAACAAAGTTCAACGGCCCTTATAACGGCTAAAATGATAAACGGCGCATTCTTTTTTAAAATACCAAGTACAACTTAAAGCACCTTTTCGGGTTAAGAGACAGGTTCTCAGAAGGCTTAAGCTCAACATTTGAAACATTTAAAATTTTAACTACCAAATTAAGATGTTAAAGATATATTTAAAAAATACCACTTGCCGTTGATATCAGTTACGCAGCTTATCCGACGTAGAAAGAAATATTCTTCTCATTCTATACTTAGAGCGATTGTTTTGCGTCACCAAGCATTGGCCGTGGCTACTGCCCATTGTATTCTAGATACCTGAACCGTAATCAATTGGACCAAAATCAAAATACACCATAAAAACTTGGCGGGTTGTTCAAGTTTATAGTGATTATAAAAACGGTTTGATAAAAAATGACCCTTTTCGATCGTGAAGCTTCATTTGTAGAACGTTCTGTGGAGAATTCCATTTCTATATAAAATAAGCAAGATTAATATTACTGTTATGATAAATATGCTAAAGATTATCAAATGGAAAAGTGAGCGGTAAGAGAGGGAGAGGGAGAACTCGGTTGACTTTCGAAAATACAATATTAAAGATACTGGAGGAAGGTCACGTAAAAACCATAAGGACCGGACCGCCGGAGGGCATATATGAAGTAGTTGATGACAGTGGACGAGGCGAAGAGATATGTAGAGACTGAAACGTTTATTCTTTCTTCCTGACTCCCCGCAATACAGCGTGAAGCTAAGTTGAGTTAAGTTATTATGGTAAGGGAGCCGAAGCGGGGACTTCGGGTTTTACTAAAGCGCGACAGATTGATGTTCTGGGGGATTCCTTGTACTCAGTTAAGTACTTCCACCAAATATGAGCCCCATATACATTGTTTTTGTCATCGCCATTTTAAATGAGACCACAGTTTTAACTACTCTATGAAAATCTAATATAATTAAGAGCCATAAGAATCCATCAAAAGATATTTTTATTATATGGCATTTTTTTTCTTGTTATTCAAGCTTCGCAACCCAATAGGCTTTATGACGCTGGAGTAAATTCCGATTTAGTATGGTCGGCTCCTGTACTATTATCTGATTTGATACAATGAAATCTTGTTAGTAATCTACTTATTTTTAGGGTTTCGTGCCTAAAGAGTAAAACGGAATCCTATCCGTCTGTCACAAGGTTGTATCTCACGAACTGTGATATTTAGACAATTAAAATTTTCACGGATGATATATTTACATATGATGTCGCAATAACAACAATTACTACAAAAAATAATAATAAAATAAACATTCAAAGGGACTCACATATAGCCAACGTGATATTAAATATATTTTTGTTTCATGATTCATCCCGCTCATAGCAGGGTAAGACAACTAAAACGTCTACCGTCCTGTGCTATTATGGAATACAAATACAATGTATTTTCTTTGATCAATATCAAATATTTATTTACGAGTCCCGAAGCGACTTCCTATACATGTATGACAATTACAGTCGAACAGTGATCGTGATAACTAAGCTTTCACTATTGCGCACGCTAGTTTAGTGTTACCTTACATAATTAATACTTGACGGACTAGAGCATTTGAAAGTGTTATAAAACAAAAACATTTTGTCATGGCAATATTTGACTATTTTGAGTTTTATGTTACATGTGCTTTACAATTTACGTACAATATATCTATTTTATCACTATGTATTTTTGTATGTACGCCACGGTTGTAGGTTCGATTCTGACTTGAAGGGATGAAATATTTAAAATTTTAATTTCCTCGCTGGCAACAAGACAAAGCACGGCGTCGACAGCAGAAAGTGGGGAATGAAATTTTTCTCTGCCCACCTTACTATGTGCGAAATACATCTTGAAGATAAAAAGTACTATGTATAAGTTACTACACTACGGTTTACGGTACTATGTTAAATAGCTCTATATAATATAAATAAAAAATTCATACTTATACAATAAACTACTGCTTTTATTGATATCAGGAGCATAATTTGTAACATTTCCATTTGAAACTATTTCAAATTAGTTATTAACAAGCTGTTTCCCTTAAATTGGTTGTTAATCAACTCTGACTTTTATTGAGTTAAATAGATTACGCGGCGAGATTAGTAGGAAACCATCTCGATTTGGACCATTCGTGCTTATGTAATATCAGGTTTGGACTAATTAATATGCATATATTATAAAACTACTTTTGGCAATTTATAAAAATACTCACTGAATAAACCACCCAGGATATACGACCAATTATTCAAATTGGGGCCGGGCACAAGGGCACAAGCGTGTGACTGTAAACGCGACAGGTTGTGGGTTCGATTTCCATTCGAGGAAATTAAATATTGTATATGTTTTCATTTCTTCGCTCCGGTGTCGAGGAAAAGCGCGGCGTTGAGATGTGGCCAATGTGTACAGAATTTGGTGGAAACGGAATGTCCTAATACAAGGTTCCCTCTGCCTGTGCTTTGGATACGGCCAAATTTACCAGTTAAGCAAAATTATACCTAATATATATTTATTTCTTTACTAAGCTTCATATATTGCTTTGATAAAAATATTTTGCAAATACCATTCTTATGACACTTTTGACTTTGCTATTTCTTAAAAATTATAAGCTGTTTTAATATGTAGAAATTATTTAAGAGGATTCGTATACTAACCTAAAATTATAACGATCACGTCATGAAATTAGTATAACGTTATTTATGGAGGGCCCCTTGTACTTGTAATAATTACCAGATAATTTCTACCTGTATAACCAACCTCTATTTTTAATCGTTCCAAATAAAAAAAGAGAAGGAGAAAAAGAGAAAAAGAGAAGTACCAACTATCTAGAAAAGAATTAAATATGAAATTGGGCAAATCTTTAATAAACTATCTTTGCGCCTAGTACAAGTTATATAAGAATTTGATCAGATTAAGAAATATTTTTTATTATTTATCCAAATAATAAGCCTTTCACTAACGAGTCCTCATATTTCTATCTATTAGCTTCACGCTGTTTCTCGCAAACAGCAGGATTTTCCGCCGAATTCTGAACTCATAACGCGACACTGCGTTTTGTCTTGACACCAGAGCGTTTTCATAAATATTTCATTTTCTCGAATGGGAATTGAACCCACAATCAGCCGCATTTACAGTCACACTTTATGCCCTTGCGGTACGACTATGCTAGTCGCCATTTTTGTTTATGGAAACATATTGAACTTGTTACAACACACAATATTATGGTATCCCTAAGTAAAATAAAATAACATTAAACTAGGTTTGCTACTTTAATCTGTAGAATAAACGTAATCCATTTACAAAATCGATTTGTTTTCACTGTTCGAGAAAGGCGCAGGTGCTAGTTAGCGACGTAGCGCTTTCATTTAATAATAGCTTTTAGAACTAGCGTGACAGTTTCAGCGCTTTAGTCGTTAGATGGCTAAGGAAACAGTGTTCATCAACGCCGCACCACACCGCCAATGTGATTATGACAGGCTCGCAACTATCGATGTTTCTATAGTTCTCGCTTTACTTATAATATAATATACTTTATCAGAGCGCAGAAATATACATAAATACTTAAAATAGAAGACATGCAGCCTTGACATCTTAAATAATAATTGTATACGCTAGTTGATTTGTTTTAGTGTCCTGTTATTTTTAATGAAATTTGTCGCATAATCCAAATACATATTTCCAGTAAACCTATAATTATGAAATTTGACACGAAATGTAAACTTACAATACTAATAAAGGAAAAAATCTAATAAGTTTAAATGTTTTGGTGTTTCATAAAAAAATTTATAAACTTATATTCCTAGTTGTATCATTAGTAATTAAAATTCTTACATAATGCTTGGTGAGCGATTTTCACTCGCATTTGACTAGGTTTTTTTAATAATGAGAAACTTTATAAAATTTTAAAAAATATATCGAATTTTACATTTTCATTTCTTCGCTCTGATGTCGAGTGTTGTTGAGTTCCGTCACTCAACACGCAATGCCTCCAGAACTCCGCGGAAAGTGAAATGTCCTTACGCTAGGTTCCCTCTGCCTACCCTGCTGTGTGCGGGATACAGCATGAAGCTGATTTT
>DWAN01002523.1:0-14973 GCA_018230445.1 Heliconius hewitsoni | reverse complement strand
CGTGGGCGGCGGTAATCACTAACCATCAGGTGACCCGAACGCTCGTTTGCCGTGTCTTTTCCATAAAAAAAAAAGAACATGAAACTCGACTTTGAGTTCGGCCAATGTTCCGCAAATAGGCGAGACAATAATAACAATTGTTAACAATAAAAAACCGACTTCCACCGGATCCCATAATTAGAGCCTTACCATACTTTCATGAAACTACCCTTGAAATCCTTTCCAATAAAGAAATAATCACCCAAATAGACCGGCGTGATATTGAGTTATTCGTCGTCGTTAGCAAATTTAAAACGTATGTGATTCTTGTGAATAACATTGTCAGAAATGGACCAAATTAAAATACGCACCACACAGGAAGCACCAGATTTACCCAGTCAAAAGTACTGAGGTAAGAAACTTCCTCCTTATGGAAGTCGGTTATAAAAATAAATAAATAAAACGACACCTAGATTAAAGTCCTCGAAATTCAATCCAAGACTACAATAATATACAAAATACTGAAACATTATTTACATATTTAAAATGCAGTTACAATAAAAACAATAAAGATACACTCAAGAATAGAAAATGTTAAATTTATTAATATAACATAGGGATAGCTCAGACGAAAAGCTAAAATGTTTATTATAAAATTATATTTTAAAAAGATCAACTGTTCGGTTTCTCAGCGGTTCTTCTCAACAGAACTTCTTTCCGAACCGGTGGTAGCTTCGTGTAGGACTAACATTACTGACATTTTTATAAAAATTGAAATGAACAAATAATTTTTAGATTATGATATTGTAATAAAAAATATATATCAACAACAGGTCCGACAAGTGAAGGAGCTTCACCGGGCCCAGTGCGACGTCGTGTTTCTGATAAATCTGGGGTCGCCATTGCTGGAGGTAATTGTTTTTAATTTTTAACATACTTTAGTTTTTTTTTTTTTAAAAAAAGTTATTTTTCCCTTTCTTATAAGTGGAAGGAAAAGAAACAACACTATATTATTAAAATTTTTCAATTACGCTTTTCATTCTAATTTTAAAATGAATTAATTCATTATTTTTTTTTTGAAAAAGACTCCATTTCGCTGTCATTGCTAATTTGGAAAATGCTAGATAATGCTAAGAAAATAAAAGAACTCAATGTGTCACCAAAGTTCTCACGTTAAAATGTGCATTTATTTTATTTCTTTTTCGTAAAAATTCTGTGCATGAACAAATATACAACTACTGTATGCTAAGTTTTTTAAATATATAAACAAAATGCTAGTTTACAAAAAAAATATTCATATTATCGCTACTTATATATTTTCGGTGTTCCGTATTTTGTAGGGCAAAAAGAAACGCTTATAAGATCACTTTGTTATCCGTCCCTCTGTCTGTCTGTCAAGGGCCTCAGGAACGCTTGGCGAATCGAGTTCAAATTTAAAACATATATAATACTATCTGTCCTATGATCTGCGGCCGTGTGATAAAAAAAACGTAAATCCACATTTACTTAAAATGCCCTTAATAAAATTCTTCCCTTTTACCTAGAATATAATAATGAAAATTTTAAGCTAACATCTACAGGTAGTTCTCTGTTGTTAAAGCCGCGCAAACGTTATATTAAAGCTGTTATTTCAAGTGAGGTATCAGATTTTCATCGCTTTCGAGATTTGGCTAAGCCAAGCTTGAATTTCAGAAAACGGTCGAGGCGGTTTTATTCCGACTCGCGCTTGTCCGGATTTTAGTTCTGTAAAAACACTATAGTGAATTTATTTTAAATTAGTAGCTCTTACATTATTATTAATATTCATTTATACAAAAGTATTCTCTTATATTAAGGTCTGCCTTATATGCTCGAAAGAGCTGGATTAGATGTTCAACAAGGTAAAATAATTATAAATATAATATTTTATTATTTAACATATAATATTTTAAGCAATACAACAAATTTTACAACAGTAAATGATTTGAAATTGTATATATATACTGTAATAATAATTAATTATTACAATATTATTATATTCTGTTTCTTAGAAAGTAAAAAATTAAGTGATTTAAAAAAGAAAACAATAATTATAAACTTTATTTCAGGGATACGGCCGTCTTTTTACTTTTTTGTTATATTAAATTCCTTTTCAATAGTTATTTTCATTTCATTTAAAGTTTTAATGTTATTGTATGTTATTATTAAATAATTTATTTCAGAAATACAACGCAATCGTGAGTTCTACAAGACAGCTGATGTGCGTCCGCCATTCACATACGCATCGCTGATACGACAGGTTATTTATAATTATTTTGATACTGCAATATTATTAAAAATAAATGGGGGAATGATTATATATATTTATTTCCCCTGCTCGGCATTAAGTTAAACCACTCATCACACAATGTATCGAAAATTCGTCGGAAAATGGGGACGGAGTGTCTTAACACTATACGTTTCCTCTGCCTACCCTATTCAGCAAGGAAACCAACAATTGCCCCAATTTACGTAATTTCATAGTTTTTTTAGTCTCTTTACTTACATCTACCTGTTTTTAAAACAATATCATAATATATTACTTTATACCTATATTATTTTAAATTACATATAGTTAGACGCTGTTACAAAAATCTGAAAATGTATGAAAATAAATGTATATTTCCAGGCTATAATAGAGTCACCAGACAAACAACTAACTCTAAACGAGATATACAACTGGTTCCAATCCACGTTCTGCTACTTTAGACGCAATGCTGCTACTTGGAAGGTAAGAATTCTAAAGTTTACTTAAAGTGATTTTGGAAATTATAGTATTTACTCACTCGTGATTATGACAAGAATCACTTATGACTATGATTATTATTACGATAATGAAAGTATTATTCATGTGGGTTAAGTTAATGAGACAACAGTGACTTTTATAAAATGATTATCGGATTTATTTTAATAATAGTAATATTAATTAAATGAGATTGAATTTAAAATTTTAAAATTAAAGTTGTATTATGCAATAGACTTTTTGAGGGAAATTTGGAAATATGTTTATACATTAATATATTAATACATTTTTGAAACGTTAATTGTACATCGCTGCAGAATTATAAGGTAAACTGTAGTTAGAGTAATTAGCTTGTATTATCTATGATATAATCTTTAAGTAGGTACATATATTTACTATTTTCAATCATTTTCTTGTATTGAAAGTGGTACAAAACGGATGTTGGTATAAAATAATATATAAAAAAATTGGAATTATTTTTTCTTTACGATATTTTCTGTATATATTACAGTTTGATTTGATAATAAATATGAAAGGAACTTTTAAAAAAAAACACCTGAACCTATGTATCACATTTTTTAAATTATACTAGCACAAATATATTTTTGTTAAAATATGTCATAAAATATGTACAAAATATAAAAAAGGCTATATTAATCAGTAAAGACATCTATATAATTATTATAATATAAAATATAAATTAAATAATATTGGCGTTGAGACATTGAAATAAGTTCCAGGTATATCTTAACTAAATGAATTAAATTTCAATAAGGTGTATATACTTTAATAAATAAAAAAAACCAAGACCAACCAACCAACCAACCAAACAAAAATCACGTAAAAGAAAAACAAGAAAAAATAAACAAAAAAAGTGTACAAAAAACAGAACGCGGTACGCCACAACCTGTCGCTACACAAATGCTTCATGCGCGTCGAGAACGTGAAGGGCGCCGTGTGGACGGTCGACGAGGTGGAGTTCTACAAGCGCCGGCCGCAGCGCGCCGCGCACGCGCCCGTGCACGCCGGGTACTGCCCCCGCACCCACCAGACCACTTCACGTTTACACTTCAGATACACTTGCACACTGTACATAACACACTTGGTTGTATACTGGGTACAACTTACGAATAGACCATTATATATTTACACTTCAGACACACTTTCACACTTTACATAAAACATTTGGCTATTTCCTGTACAATCTAGGAGCAGACAACGTAAAATACTCAATTAAAGCTTTTTTGCATTATACGCTGAGTATACCACACTGATCAGACCACTTCACGTTATCATTGCATACTTTACATAACAAACTTGATTATATGATCGAACTTACGTGAAAACAGATACTAACATGCTTACATTTTAGTTAATTAATTATAGCTTTTGCTATTACACACTGGGTACAGCATCCACACAACTTCTACAACTTCACGTTTACACTTACGTTCTGATTATACTTAAGCATCACTTCATGTTTACACTTGCATACTTGACATAAGACTGCCGGACAAAGTGCAAGCAGATCACTTCACGCTTACATGTATTATTATTGAGTACTGAGTCGATAATAGAATATGTAATTTAATGGCAATAAAAGTACATCACCGCATTCATCAGAGCACTACATGCGCTTTACACTTACTTAGAGTTACACTTGTACATCTTACACATTCCATGGTTTGAACACATGTACACTTGACATACTGGGCTTTTTCTTAGAACTATCTCTATCGGAGACTATCCTTCGTTCAAAACTATTTTTTTAACATTTTTACATAAAGTATCATTACTATTAATATGAACTAGACTGTCTCTGAAGAAAGTTTATTCGGTTATACACCTACAATGAATATTGTAAACTTGCACTTTACATAACACGTGAAATATTTACGCTATAGTTTACTATTGCGCACTGCACATTTTCACTTTTATAATCACAAACTTAAATAGTGATCATAAATTTCTGGGTCACTCAGACTACTTGATGTTTACACTTACACACTTTACATAGAATATTGAGATAGGATGTTGGTTATTATCCTCTAAAAGACGACGTCACGAGTACATATATACAATCGAAATAAAGAACAATTTATAGTTACATATGTACAATCTTACACTTACATACATACACAATCATTGCAGACTATAATATTGTTTTTTTTAGTATAATCCTTTATGCAATAAGAAAATTTCGTGTGAAAACATTGAATGAAATTTTACATTTATACATATTATACTGTTTGAAAACATGCATGATCATTAATACGTTGATGATAATCAACGTCATCATCATCATCACAGTTCTATCACTCAACAGTGACACTGAAACAAATAAAACATCATAAATGCTAATTACGTTACTGAATTCTTATGCAATCTATTACACACTGTCTTGCATTTTTATTCTACAAAATATTTACACTTCTGCTGTCACTCAACTAACACTGCAAAAACTATACAGTTTACTTATAATATTTTGTATACTAATACAATATTGACGATGATCCTTAAAAATATATAAGAATTAATCATGAAATATTATTAAAAAAACATGATAATTTTCAAAAACTCACTAACTTATAACATATTATTATAATATATTAAGTAAACTTTTGATATTGAAAAATACTATCTACACTTACTTTAATACAAAAATGAACAATACTTGTCAGACCCTACAATAACTTTACCAATACAATAACTTTACACTTAATACAAAAAGCACACTTCACATATTAATTAAATTTCTTCTTAAATATTTTCTATCTAACTTAGTTATTAATTCTTATCGTGTAAATAAACATTTTTCTCGTTTCAGATTTAAATTTTTTATATTATTATATTATTATTTGTGTAGTTGATTTTAAATTTGTAAGTGACGTTGTAACAATCGTTACGTCGTTACATTGTTATCGTATATTTTGTATTTAGGTAAAATTGTGTGTGTTCGTGGATTTCGGCGCAAGGATTAAATAACAGGCTTGTCTCACCCGTCCCTATCCTGGTTCCTTGCATGATAAACTGACGACGATCTGTGCTTTCTATGACAATCAAAACAATCCTCGGAACTACTAACTCTCTCTCCTGTCAAGATATGATAAATCGGGCCAAATTATAGAACGCGATCCGGACGAACCTGTCACTGCACAAATGTTTCGTGCGGTACGAGGACGACTTCGGCTCATTCTGGATGGTAGACGACGCGGAGTTCGTGAAGCGCCGCCACCTCAGCCGCGGCCGCCCGCGCAAGTACGAGCCCGCCAACGCACCACAGTAAGCCGCTGCGAACGTCCAACGACTCGGCTAATACGCGATTTACTGTCATTTACTCGTATTTGTTAGTGCATAATGTTTGTATATGTTATTCAGCATTCTCGACTATATGCTTGCTACATAATGAACTTGAGTTATTTAACAGGCTACTTCATTATTTCATAGTGGTGAACAAGGAGTTCTTTAAAATGTTTTACCAATACGAATAGCGAAAAAATCGATGTAAAATAACATAAATATAATTAGATGGCGTGCTGTATATAAGACAGAGTTATTCAATTTAACAAAGTAAACTGTGAAGTATTATTTAATTAAATTGGATTTAATTTAACACAAAATTTTAACTATAAAAAAATGCTGAATCACAAATACATAACGATAGCTGTATCAAAGAATTCAAATATGCTTAAAATAGATATCACACTTGAGCAATGTAGTATCAACACGACGTTTTAGAAGCAGCTGTTCTAAATAAAACACGTTTTATATATCGAAACTAAGCAAAAATCGTTGGACGATCGTGTCCATAGCGTATTGTATGTGAATGATCTAAAAATCTTGAATGATGATTTTTAGTGTCAAATAGTTGTTCTGACCATAATGTATGGTGTCAATGTGTAAGCTTAGATATATATTCAATATGTCATGTTAGTTTGAAACTAGAGCCATATGTTTATTAAAATATAATGATAGAAAAAATGTGTGTGCTTATATAAAAAAGAATAGAATACCTTTATTGATCATGAGATATTAGTTTAAAATCTCTACTGATTGCAACATTAAAGTGTCTTTTTAAATAAATCTAGATATATATAATCACACACTATATATAATCACACACTAGTACCACTAGAATTAGATTGCGAAGCTATAACATAATTGTTTTGCAATAGATTTTAACATCAAAATTCGCAAAACCAATTAATTAGCTTTAATCATATGTTGCTAAGTACCACTGATAGGTACATTTTTCGCGAACTCCACGAGAAACGTTTAAAATCTTATTTATTTCGATAATTATCATATGCATGTATTAATTATAAAAGATATTGTAAAGAAGATCGTCGTTGGATATCCGAGATGTGAAAATGAAAATTCCCTTTGTTTGCATGTTTCCTAATTTGGGTAAGTGGCTTAAAGCTTTGCATGAGCATCTTTGTCGCATGTCTGTTTAAGACATTTTTTCCTCAATTTTTCTATACGCTTGCTTTTTTTGTCTATTTTATTATTTTTATTATCTTTAACTTTTTACACACATTCACCAATTATTAACTCTAACATGAATTACTCGAACAAACTAATTGGTTTCACAATTTCCAAATTCGACACTTCACAAGTTTTACACTTGACAGATAACACTTTTGATAACACTTATGATTTGATAAATATGAAGAGGTCTGTGATGGCCGGGGTATGAGTTTTATTTTATTTGTTTTCATTTCAAAAAATATAAAAGTTACATATACTTTATATTTCAATTTAAAATTATAGAGAAATAAAATTAAACGCTGAAAAATATATTCTATTACATTTTTTAAGAATGTTAATATTTGCAGTATTATTATACCTGAACTTAATATCCAATAGGTTCATGGGAGCACAGAGCCCACCAATGATGACGAGCCCCCACAGTTATAGTGAAGCACTGAAACGAAACCTTCAGGTAAATTGTAACTAAAGTAAACTTCTTTTGGAACTGTGAAATCTATGGATAGATTGGTTGAATGATTTCTAAGTCATGTCATGTTTAAATTAATTTAATGTTACTTACTTAATTCTATGTGCGAATAATCCTTCTAAAACCGTTGAAAAAATAACTGTTTTATTTAATTTATATAAATTTTCAGGGTATGATGGAAGACTGTAACTTATCGTATATGTCTGGTGACGACCACATGATGCAGTCTGAGGAATATCCTTCTTCTCATGAAGATTACAGGTAAAAAAATATATAGCTGTGCATCGGCTTGGCTAATATATTTATGCATAATTGATAATACGAATACTTTATTTGATCTCAAAGCAATTTGGTAGATGAGATGACAACACGCGTGATGGTATTCCAATTAACTAGCAATATCTCTATATTTGCAAAAAATGGTGACTTATTATTTCACTTTATTTATGTAATGTTACCAAATTTCCTAAAACTAACCATTTTCGTTAACATAAAATTCCACAGCCGCCCTCCTATAATGAATGGCTACGGCAGCAGTTCCTCTCACGAAGTGAAGGCTGAAGATCTAAGCGCCGGCGATGCGCAGGACGTCAAACCTAACTTGTATGCATTGAAAAATGAAATGCAAGCTTCTGATTATTCTAATAAAGGTGTGTTTTGTTTATCTATGTACTTATATATATATACGTTCCTTATTTTTTGTACATTGTCCAATTGCAAAATAAGATTATTAAAATCACATATTTTGAAATTAAATTGTTTTTAAAAATAAAAAGATCAAGATGACATATTATTTAAAATTATTAATCTACAAAAGTTAGAGTATAATAAAATTTATTTTACCAAAAATAAACAAAATATTTGCTGTTTTATTTTATGACTTTATTTTATTTGATAACTTTACAAATTTCAGGAGATTATCAAAATTCTAATAAGGAATCGTCTAGCAATCGTTCAAGCGAGATTAGTCCTTATGATGATTATCCTAGGCCTGAGGAAAGATATCGTCCTTCCATGTCACATATCAAGGATGAAGCCGAAAATTTATCATTAAACGAACAGAGATCTGATAAATAAATAGAAAAACTAAAAAAGCCTTAGAAGTTATATAAAGAGGCTGAACATAATCATAATCATGAAAGTAATCATAATAAGTGTATTATGATTACTTCCCAATTTATGAACTCGATCAGAATCAATTGAATGATTATAGAAACTTGAAAAAGTAAATTAAAATTGTTAAAATAATCGATCTCAGAGTGGATTTACGATCAATGTAAGAATCGATCGGTCTGTGATTATATTCTGGACGTTACAGTGAAATTATGAACTGAATTTATATATTACAGCAATATAAAGTGATTTGTGGTTATTATATTATATTATGGAATGTAGTGTAGTGTAGTCACAGTATATAATACGATTATATTTACGGGTTTAGATCTATTTCAAGTTAGCAGACGGTGTTTTAATGTGTTCACTGTTAAATTTTTATAATTAAATTACATATAAATTAGGAGTAACCAAATATTTTTTTTGTGTCAACATTATCATTTTTTGCCCGGTTTTAACGGGATCTTTCAAGTATTATAGGCTTACGTTTTACTTATTATCATTTTTTCGTAATAATAATTTTTATTTTATTATGATTACGATTATTATGACTATGATTAAGGTTAGTTAAAGTTAAATATTTCGAATTGTTAGTGGTTATAGTTAGTTTAAGTGTTAGTTAAGTTAATTAATCGGTCAGTCAACGATAGTTTACCTTAAAAGGTCCATATCAAAATTGTATAATCATTATTTGTAACAACAAATAAGAACAATAAGTAGTTGTATTTGTCTGTCGTAGTGTAAATGTGCGCATAGCGTTTTGGTTCCAAAATTATTAATTTAAATTATTATTTTTGATTATAATCAATTTACACTCTACTTAAAAATTGCGTGTGCTGAAAGTGTTAAAGTGTTAATCACACTTTTAATTGGAAAATACTTATTAATCATAATTTTAAAAACCTGTTGATTTAAGTCTTATATATTACGAAAGCAATTATCTACAAAAAAATACTAATAAGACAAATTTAGTCTTTTAAATATTGTTCTATTTTTTTTAACATATTAATACTTTTAGCACACATTTTAACTGACAAGGACAATTCGATCTCAACAGTTAAAAGAAATAGCCAGAAAGCTTTTATAATTAAGTACTCAACGTATACGGAATTGATTTTTTTGATCTGATATATTTTTTTATTATATGTTTTTCGTGTTTTATGTTCCACCGTGCCATAACCTGTTTAGGTTGTGATTGTATGGGATTGATTTTTGTTTATATTATATAGTTTGTAAATATTATTATTATATTTCCACTTTAAATTGTAAATTGTTTGAATTAATATCTAGGCTTATATATACATAAATCGTATAAATGCATATTATCGTTCATGTTGTAGGAAATTTAGATGAAAAAATTACATTGGTTAGTAGTAAAATTTTCACACTAATAAATATAATATAATGTGTAATGAAGATAAAAAAAACTTTCTGAGAATTATTTTTTATGAAGTTCGAGCGATTCGTTCGGTTAGTTCCGTTTTAGTGTTTCGTAATAACAATGTTATTAATGCGATGATTATTATGATTATGATTATTATATTATAAGCATTTATTAAAGTATTCAATAGATCGTGTTATTCCAGTAATATATGTGAAAGGGTGGAAATAATCATATCACAACTATGTATAGTAACTGTAACTTCATGGTTATTGGACTTTATTATATATTCGAATTCGCATTTAAAATAACATAGTGTAGTTGCACTGCATTTTTACATAAAACAGTAATATCTAGTTGTTCTGTTAGATTTTTCTTTCCATAGACATCTAAAATTCTTTTATAGGTTCTTAACGTGTCAATTGATATAGGATTCTTGATAATTTGGGTTAAAATTCCTATTTCAAATTTATACTAGTTATTTTTTCAAAATTAAAGATATTTTCTTATATTCATGTCAATCTCACTATAGTAAACTATGTCAAAATTACTTAAATATTATTTAAACAGATTTTTTATTTAAATTTCAGTTGAAATAGTAATAGTGGCACCCAACGTGGGACATTATCTCCATACACTTTGAACATTGTAAAATATACTTAATTAGTGTTGTATTAAACCAAATCATTACAAATATGTTTTTGTTTTATTTATTACCTTATTTGTTACAGTATAAATCTAGTAGTCAATGTAGTGCTTAAAATTGTGGGCCCAAGTGTAGAGAGTTGAGTTTTTAAAGGCCGGCAACGTACCAGTAGCTCTTCTAGTGCTACACGGGATCGTGGGCGGTGATCAGTTACCATCAGGTGACCCGTACTCGTTCGCCTTGTCTTTTTCTAAAAAAAAAAAAAAAGTTGTGATGTTGTCAAAAAAAAAAATTATTTAGAATATCAAAAATCGCAAATATTTCTATTTACCTTAATGGAAAATTAATATAAGAAAATACTTTACAAGAAAAAACGAAAAAAGAGTACGTTGTCAGTTATCACTAGATCGATATAACTGAAATAAATTACCTCAAATTGCCCATCTGCTCACCAATAGTCGTTATATCAATAACGCATTAGTCGTGTAAAAATATTATTTTTAAAACACTAAACACAAAACAACATATTGGAAAACAATTAATTTTTAGAGTTCCGAAAAAAAACAGCCCTTGTATAAGATCACTTTGTTGTCCGTCCGTCCATCCGTCCGTCCTTCTGTCTGTCTGTCAATCTCAGGAACGTTTGGAGTTATCAAGTAGAAACTCAAAACATATACAAGGGCTTACGGTCCCTTGATTTCCTGAAAAGAATGTATTTCTACATTCACTTAAAAAAAGATATGGCTGTTTATATCGCAACAAAAGCGTTTTTGGTGAAAAAGCATTTGTGGTTAAATCCTAAAAAAGAAAAGCCTTAATAGGGGAGCAAAATTTGGTATTAAAACCGCTAGTTCAAGTGAAGTGTCAGAGGAAAGGGTTTGGTCGGAAGCCAAATTTCAGAAAAAGCTCGAGACCTCCATTTTTTGTCCGGAACCCTCGATGGGCGAGCGCGACTCGAGTTTGTCTGGTTTTTTCTTAGCATCACGCTGTAGCATACAGAACAAACCTAGTACTAAGACATTCTAATCTTTCAATCTATATTTGACATTGAGACATTGCATACTGAGTGGCGGAACTTAACGCCGCGCTTTGTCTAGTTCAAGTTAAATACAAAATCAACTAGGGCTTCTTAAAGTAATTTAACGATAAACTTATACGTACATATGTACATATAGTAAACACCGACTAAAGTATCAGTAGTTTGAGCTATGACAGGACTGTCATAAATGCACAACGGAAATGAGCATTAATATTATTTCATATAAAATTTAATATAAATTTATTGTATAATTAATACATGTCGGAAACGCATGCGCAACAAATGTTGAGATCGTTGAATCATCGCATCGTGACAGTGTTGTTAGTAGAATAGTTATACTATTACATAATTTAATTGTTGGTGATAGCTGTCTTAATTAGATATGAGGTACACATTGGCTTCACATATGCCGCACCTACCAGGGTCGGCAGAACCTACTCGACGCGACTGAAACGCGTCGGGTTATGGATTCGATTCCCACTCGAGGAAATGAAATATTTAATATTTTTATTTCCTCACGCGAACCTCGAACGAATTCCGCCACTCAATATCAAAATGTCTCCAGAATCGGCGGAAATTGGTAAACGAAAGGGTCTTAATGGCAACGGACTGTTTTAACACTAGGTTCCCTCTGCCTAGGGTGGCAAGTGCGTTCAATGTAGCGTGAAGTTAAAAGAAATGTTAAATAAAATCTGCATATGTATCCGTATCCGTGTATATTTTTGCCTTTAAAAAGACGACACACACATAAAAAATTATGCAACATAACTTGAATCTGTACCCTTTGACTTGACTTGTTTGGCACTTTGAGCTGTCAACGCGGTAAACCGCTAACGTGGTAACATTTCGCTAAAACTGAATATTGATACAGCTGTTAAATATTGATTTATCTTTTCAAGATGTTTTAAATTTTAATCTTAAACTGGAAACAGTAAACATTCATTAATAATCGTAATTGTTGTATCCGCTAACTTCTTCGGTCAATTATACCAAAATTATACCTTTTTTGCGAAATTTATAGCTACGAGGCCGTTGACTGTGAACCTAAACAAGTGTGACTGTGAACGCAATGGTTGTGGACTCAATTCCGACTCGGGGAAATGTTGTATTTCATTATTTTTCCACAGTTCAGTCATTCACCACGGAATATCTCAAAAATAACGCAGAAAATAGGGAGCGGAGTGTTGTAACACTAGCTTTCCTCTATCTACCTTGATATGCTTTTAAAAGGTAATTGGCAAGTTATCTACAGATATTCTACGATATTACATACAATTCCGAGCATGGATGTTCAAATTTAATCTCATAGGTATTATATGCCTACAATTATTAAACAAAAATTGCGTATGTTTAATTTAAATTAGTGAACACAGTACGTATATTATATAATCATATATTGGTTCAAATGTGATAGACCAAATTACAAATCTCAATAACCTCAGTATATAAAAATAAGATTAAAAAATCTTCAAAAGCATGCTAAAGTAGTTAAAATTATAAACAATATATACTAACGTACTGTATTATCATCTACATATAGGCCGTCAACTCGCGCTAGCTTGATTTATACGGTGAACAAGTGCATACGAGAGATTGACTGTGTCGATAATATTTCTAATATTTTTTTATTTATATAAAGCTGAATAAGCTCTAAGATAACGGAAAATGAATAACGAGATTTTTTTATTATGTTTTCTATATAAAAGAAATGTGGCGATATTGGTTACAAAGTTTGTGTGTGCATGTATATTAATTTTCAACCGACTTCAAAAAGGCAAAGATTAAAAAGAAATTCCGATTTGATTTACTTGATTCTTTTTTTGTTGAAATGCCATTTGGTCCTGTTAAAATCATTCAGTTTGGCTCAGTAGTTTTTATTTAATGATTTTTTTAATTGGCACAGTGCAAATTTTACGATATTATAGATTATTAATATGTAAACCGATTACGTACTGACCTCTTATCCGAATTGCATTATTATTATTTTTTTCCTTGATGGGTGCTACTTATAAATAATAAGTATCCAGTAAAAAAATATTTCAGTTTGAAAATGTAATTTTTCGATACTTTATGTACAGCTTGTTTGCTATCATGTGCACTTGAAGCTGCTGCGATAACTGCCACTAACCAAAACTAATATAAATTCCGCTTAGAAGTCCATCGATACGTTGTTACTTATTAAACATATCAGTATGTTGCTACCTACTAATGGGCTTATTACACTATAATAATAATATATTATTATAAAAAGTGGTGAGGCTTGTATAAAAGGATTTCCAATTAAACATTTTTAACATCATTGCTTACTTTTGTAAGCTTATCTTTTTTACCGACATATATTTTATCCATACATCAAGCAAGCTCGAAATGCCATAAGTGAAGAACTACACTGAATTGAAAATAGAATACTTAGTTAACATAATTAATGGCGATATATTAATAATAATCTTTTCTTAATATATCATATTAATATATTATATAAAAAATATTAGTAGAATTTTTTGATATCGACACGCGCTCATCACTAGCATCCACGATCTACTGACATGTGGCTCTTAATCATATCGATCGTACAAAACCGCTGAACCGACAAAAAACTCTAAAATAACTGTATTTTTAATACCAACCTGGTTACTGAACTCTGAACAACTAAAAAAATATATCATTTTTTCAACCACATGTCTAGAATGGGTTAACATTTTTTCACAAAAGTGTCATTTCGATTCGAAATGGAAAGTTAGGGGTTAATTTAGTATTCCCAAACGCGCTTTAGTGATGTATGTATGTATTTTTTTGTTCAAACTAGTGCTGGGACATGTGGCAGTGATTATGTTTTGTCATGCGACACACGTGAGAACTTTTTTTCTTAAATCGTTTAGGTTAAGTTGGAAATATTGTGTTTTGATAGTAAAGTTTGAATGCAAATATAATTAATTTGTTTTTTCTTCCAGTTTTAGATTGTAGGTACCTACACGTACTCCACGCATGGTATGCAGAGAGTCGGTTCTAGGACATCCAGGATAATGGAAATACAGAGATAGATGTACCTACTGTAGCACTTTCATACGTATTTTTCTTCTAGGCTCTGGCAGAC
>DWAN01002522.1:0-14974 GCA_018230445.1 Heliconius hewitsoni | reverse complement strand
TGTGGGTTTGAAATATTTATTTAAATGTATATTTTTATTTCTTCGCTCTGATGTCAATGAATAATCCTCAATCCAAATAAAATGAAAATAGCCAATTGAAGTAATAAAACCACAGTTTTATTATATTTTAGTTAGTTAAAATTATTTTAACTGTTATTTAAGTATAAATATTGCCAACTTTTTATAACTAGCAGCTCCCGTGCGGCTTCGCCCGCTTCAAATATACGAAAATTTGTTTTATTGTATTTAAGAAAAACAGTTCCGCCCACAGAGGGTTCTGTTCTGATTGTGATTCGGAAATACCTTATAAATTTTGATGATGTGGCGAATAAAGCTAACTAACTTAAGTTTGCGGGCTAACTAACTTAAGCTCTTATGTTGTATGAAATGAAATACAAATTTAAGTTTTTCATTTTTATGAAATATCTATATTTATGAAATATCTATAAATTTTTATTTTTTAGATTTTTTCTTTATTTATTTTGTAAAATTTTACTTAATCCTAAATTTCATAAGTTGAAGGACGGTTATACGCGGAGAATTTCATACAAAATGAAGCAAAACGATGCATAATTGCCCACATCTTTTGACTTAGTTGTATTAGAAGCTTAATTTCTGTACTCCAATGAACTATAAATCTGAATATCTAATACTAATTTCAGCTTGATACCTCAACGGGATCTCCAGTAAAACGGTCTTGACAGACGGACAACAAAGTGATACTGTGAGAATTCCGGTTTTTCCTTTTGAGGTAAAGGATGAGGAAATCCTTTTGAGGAAAAATGGATAAATTATTTTAATTTTTTATTTAAGTGGAAACGAAGACTAAACACTAGTTTCATTGGCTCCCTTTCAAAAAAATCACAAGGTGCTTAACATAATCATTTTCTTGAGTAAATTGTACCAAGTAAGTACCTACAACCATTGTGTATACTATTTAATACACTCTAATTGCTCTACGGAGGCGTAAAATATATATTTTTTTACTTTAACAAATCTAACGATATAGATAGATAGATATATATTGTTAGGAAATATATAGATATCAATTTAGCATTCGATTATTAATGTTCCGTCCCATCTTTAGAATATATTTTAAGGGCCAATTATCCATTGAACTTGTGATGGAAAGACGTTATACATGCGTACCTCTCTCTGTCATCGCATATACAATAGTGTAAACTTACGTGCGTATAGAAAATATTTATCAATAATATTATATTAATATATTTTTAGGGCTCTATAAAATGGATTTTATTAAAAACATATTTAGAATTTTTTTAGTGTGATCTTTAGATTTCTGAAAATGATTCAATCCGGTAGGATATATGTCAACATTCACATAACAATATCGACTGTTACAAAAAAAAATGTTTAAATTACAAATTTGAGCTTAGCCTCCCAATTTCGGTTCAGAAGGGTAATTATAATGTGTATTACCAGATATACTCGTAGTGTTGAGTGGCGGAATCCAATGCCAGGCAATCGCTTTGCCTTGTTACCAAAGCGAGAAAATGAAAATATTAAATAATTTATACCCCGGAGTGGAATCGAACCCACAACATACATATATAACATGTATTTCCTCGCTCTGGTTACAAGGATCATGCCACTCAAAACGCAATGTCTCGAAACAACTATAAAATTCAGCGGAAAGTGGTGTCTAAGCACTAGGTTCCTTCTGCCTATCCTGCTACGCAAGATACGACATGAAGCTGGAAGAAGCATTTAAATATATTTTTGCAAGCACTTTTGAACAATTGGATGAACAAGTCACTACCAACGGGTAAGAAGGCAGTTCTGCTGAGGAGAGCCAGCAATAGACTCAACAGTTGCTCTTTTCACTATAATCAATGTTACAATTTGATTATTACATACTCTTAACTGACAATCCAGAAAAAATTGTCGAGGTACAGAGGCACAAAGTATTACTGTAAACGCGATTGTGGATTCGATCGTCACTCGAAGAAATTAAATATTTATTTAAGTTTATGTTTTCTTCGCTCTGTGTTTGTATTTTGTTCGCAAAAGGGCGGCGTTGAGATCCGCCACTACACACGCATTGCCAGAAATTGGCGGAAAGTGGGGAACGCAGTGTCTTAACACTAGGTACTAATCTACTCTGCCTGCTTTGCTGCTTGCGGGATACAGCGTGAAGCTGTTTTTAATTCTTAACAATAATTATCCTACATTACAATCAATTGATATTTTAAGCATACAACTAAAAATCTGAGCAGGTTTTGTTCGCCAGTTTTTACAGTAACTTTAAATTTCTGTATTAATTTTATTTAGAATAGATTTATATTTAATACTAGTTATTTCCGCGCGACTTCGCCCGCTATACCTTAGTTTTAATCATCCATAAATATGGTTTTACAACAGTACGTTACAATCTTTGATATTCTTCGGCTTAATCTAATGTTATATACATACATGTTTAATAACCCTTCCTTTGAAATCACTTTGTATATCTAATAGTGAAAACCTCGTTAAAATCCGCAGCTTAGTTTGAAAGATCTACGCTTGATCGGTGGGAAGGGACTTAAACCTAATACCGCCGCGCCGTTTAATATATGGTTACGGATTCTAATAGATCTTACATATAAATCTCTCATATATATATACATATAAACAAGTTTAAAGCGTCTGTCTGCATAATGTTCGCTTATTATATATACCGTTAGTAATAAGTACTAACGGTATACTTGCTACGGCAACCGTTTACTGTGATCTGACTAATGGTAGCACTCCATATATAGCAGGGTATGCAGTTATGACACCGCCCATTTTTTTAAGCTATTGCGCGTTGTGTGACGGAACTCAACGCCACAATTTGTCTTGAATTCAAAGAAATTAAAATATTAAGCGTTCATTACCTCAAGTAGGAATCAAACCTCTAATATGACATTTAAGTAATTAAATTGTCTAAAGTCAATATTTGATTACATTATTTAATTAGTATTTTCTATAGAGCTCGAGCAGTGCAGGTGAGCGTTAGTGCAGTGTAAAGCGGCCCCTGAAGCCCACACCTAAATCACAAGTCTCCGGCACTGACCAATTGATGTTAATAAACTAATATGGAATCGGCAAAGTCGGTCGGTCGTTATGATGCAGTGACACAAATGTGTGATTGTAAGCGCGACGGTTGTGGGTTTGGTTACCACTCGTGGAATTGAAGTATTTTATATTTTACACGCAATGCCTAGAGAATTCGGTGGAAAGTGGGTTACCCACTTCCTTCTGCCTACCACGTTATGTTCGGGATACAGTATGAGGCTAAAAACAATATATTTTCTTTGTACTGCATTTTCTCTAGTTAGCTTGATTTATTCTACACTAACTCAAGTCAGATCTCTTAAAGTATTAACACTGTACGCTCTATTTAAATTGAAAATTCCAACATGGCATTTAAAAATAGTTTGTAGAGAACTATTTATTTTTAGATTCTCTAAACGTTCAGAAGAAAGATTTAAAATGTCAACAGTAAGGGCGAGCTTTGCTTGCGTTTCTTCCTTATAAGTATACGAAATTTCTTTTTGAAACAGACACGATGCTCATTTAAAATTCTATCGTATGTGTTTTGTATGGGCGCAAGACGTTAAGAATTTTCCCCCTTTCAAAATGTTCAGTGGCACTTGCTGTGATGTTTTTAGATTTTTACTGTATATTTTCTTATTTTGATTTTCTTATTTGATCTTATTTAGATAGAAAAACTTTTTTAAGTCATATATCATATATGTTAGTTTTAGGGAGTAACTTAAAGCAGTGGAACAGGGTGTGGCTGCAAATGCGGTGCTTGTGAGTTCGATTCCAACTCAGGGAAATAAATTATTTTCATTTTCCCGGTCTTATTATAAAAACCGCAAGCTTCACTCGCCTCTTTCTCCGAAATGCCTTGAATTCGAGAGGAAAGGAAGGAACGGAGTGTGTAGCAGATTAGTCTCTGTCACCTTATTATGTGGAAAACACTTAAAACTGTAAAAAAGTAGTGACTATAAAGATTGTTACATTATGTGGAGGATTCATGGTTTAAAAGAAAAAAAAATGTGTTCCTTATTTTAGTATTTTTAAAATATATTCCACCCTAAAGATTTCCTGGAGGTGCACGTTCGAGTCTCCCTACGTTAAATTTTGAAACATTTTTCCAAAATTAGTACCATAGCTTTATGCAAGTTTACCTAATACGTAAATCAATATGTTATATTCATATTAACTGCTCAAATTAACAGTTAAGTTATTGTTAATTGATACAATTATAAGCTTAAGTTTAAACTTTAACAGTTATTAGTGTGTACGTCATGGTTCAGATGGGACGTCCTTATCAAATAGATTTGATTATGTTGTTTGATTTGATTGTTATTATTATGGGTTCTAAATCTAAATAAGGGGATGTCGTATAATATTTATGACGGCCGCATGCAGAAAACATATGAAGTAACTTTTTGCTTTATAAATAAAAAACGAAATGTATCTTCTTAGGAAGACACGTATGTTCGTTTTAAATTATGTATATTATAAAAGCAAAATGCAATTTGCATCAACATATTCTTGGTGTGTAGATATTTTTTTTTGAATATCTGAGTTATGTGACCTACTCTTTTAAATAAGGACACTTTTTTAAATGTACAATATAGTTTCTCTTCTTATAAATAAAATAAAAAGAAATAAAAGTTTTCTATATACATATTTTATAAGATTTAACTTCACGCTGTATTCGACACACGAAACAGCACTCAACGCCGTTCTTTATTTTATTATCAGAACACGAAATTTCATTTTCTTGTCCTGATTTCGCCGTCTTATATAGTCTTCATTTCACCGAATGAGAATCAAACTCACATCCATCGCATGTACAGTCATACACCGTACCACCACGCCACGACGACTTCAACGTATTTATCGACATATTAATAAAAAAAATATAGGTAAATCAATTAGCACCAGCCTACCTTTTCAAAGTTCAAGACTTTGATTGGAAATTCCAATTTGTCTATTCAATAACTTACTCAATTAACACACGCCACGGCCGCCCCCTTCCCCCATATTGTCCCCTTTACTTGGTTCAAACTTAAACTAATAATGAAAATAAATGTATTATATTACCGTGAAAATTAATAGTATAGTGTTGGTGGTGAATAATAAAAAGTCTACTCACCGTTATCACTGAGTATATTCAACACCGCTTTAAAGTACATATAGTTAGAATACAAATAGTGAATCACCACACAGTTTATACAAAAGTCAATCACAAACCTTTTCATAAAAGAGAACACAAAAATTACAATAATATTAACAAATAACTAAGAAAACAATGGAACGTATATAAAGCGCATCGAGTGGCAAGCATCGACTGTTATATATAAAATATGCCGTCGACAAGAGGGTAGGCGTAAATGTTAGAACACTTTACTGTTTCGGTCGACGGCAGCGAGCGCTTTCATATAAATAAACTAAATACGAATACTTAATATAAAATTCATAAATTCAATTAAATGTATGTTAGTATATAAATGATCAATAAATAAATTACAATATATATTGAAATATATAAATAACACATTAAATAAACTATAAATGTAAATAATAGTTCCCTACAAATAGTGATATTAAATTTTGATCCGAAATTGATTTTATCAATATTTGGTCTGTAAATGTTCTACTTACTAATTTAATTGTTTTTGCTCTTCGATGAATATGTTCAAATTTTGATACTGCAATATGGTTATTTTATAAGATATCTGTTTTTGAGAAGAAACTTGGTTATAATTTGTTTAAAGTTCTAGTTAAATCAATGGATTGGCATTATATATATATATATTTTTTTGGTTTTTCAATTCAATTTTCAAAACATTTTGTGTTGTGTGGCACACTGTTCTATGAGCAGAGCTAGGAAGACTAAATTCGTTCGAGAAGAAATTGAACGCACAACAAACGCGTTAACAAACGTCGCACGTCGTCTTGAAAATTAGGCAGTACGCGGCGAACAAAGTGTCGTAACTCTCCATCTTAACACGTGTTCCCAGTTTCTACTTTGAAATACCCGAAATACAGCGTGAAGCTCTTCCTATCAATTTTATTTTATTTACTGTTACCTAATATGATATGAGCAAACAAATAAATCATATATTGTACAAATAATCTTTGTAATATCCTCAGACATCATGGGGTCTTTATTAAATGCGATTAGACCCCCTACAGACTATCGTAAAGCAGTAATAATACGTGTGTAACGTCTCTCTAGAGACTTATATACATTTAGTCAAAAAAATATGCATAATATACATTTAGTTTAATAAATATTATATTTTAAATGATTTAATTTGCTTGAGACCGACTGACTGTAAAAACGAAGATAGCAGATTGTGATATGTGCGCAGTACAGCATGCAGCATACATATGTACTAACAGTTGTGCTTTATTGCAGAATGATCTACACTTCTCTCATCATCCTCTTGGTGGTAGGCGCGGTGGTGTGCACACCGGAAGTGCCACAAGACGACCAAATGCATCAGGACTTTGTTGCAGACCACGCATCTGCAATGGAGAAGAGATCTCCTCACTACGACTTTGGTTTAGGCAAACGAGCCTACAGCTATGTATCTGAGTACAAGCGGCTTCCAGTTTATAACTTTGGATTGGGGAAAAGGTAAATTTGTAAATAATATAATAGCTATATTAACTGTTTTAAATATCTTTTTGTGTCTGTCAATCAGTCAGTAACGAATTTTTTTTATATATACCTATTTTTATATATCTATATTTTTTTCATTGTAGGTCTCGACCTTACTCTTTCGGTCTTGGCAAACGCTCAGTTGATGAAGAACAAACTGAAGAAGAATTTCCCAATGACGTCGATCAAGCTGGTTATGCTGAGGTCTTTGATCAGTATGATGATACACCAGGTATTGCTTACTCGCAAATATTTTCTAATAAATCCTCTTTCAGTTTTTCTTTTAGTTATGACGCCTATTAAATGCCTATTAGCTTTACTCTATATCCCGCATATAGCAGATTTGCCGTTTATTCAATATTTGAAGTGTAGATGATTCTGTAATAAACCACAACTGTTAGTAGTATTTTCGTGTGATAGTCTGTTATTTGGTGGACCTAAAAGGAGAGAAAGCGGAGGAAGGAAAATAAACTATAATAATTGTTAAATTTGCATCAAATATGCCGTCGGCCTTAATTCGTGTGCTTCGATAAACATTTTCAAGAAATGGACATATATTTATATTTATATAGAGCACAATTAAAAAGTTTTATATAGAGTTACTATTTCAACAAAACAACAGTATATGTTAATAGCGACTCGACGACTTTATATTATAATAGCCAAATTATTTTTTTTTTTACATTAAGATATTATGCCTATATATTATTCTGATTTAGGTATAAGCTATATTACTGTAAAATTTCATCTAAATCTGTTAAGTAGTTTTTGCTTAAGAGTGGAACCAGCAGTCATCCCCACAAACTTTTACATTTATATAATATTGCCGTTGTTGCAAAATGATATTCAAAATTAAGAAAAAAACACTAAACACTCATAAATATCTGCATTAACAATTAAAGACATAGAGACATTCATCAATTTTTATTTTAAATATTTTTTTTGAACCAAAGCTCCGATTTATGTAAGTGTAATGTAAAAAAATTGTAAAAATATTTCATGTAAATTACGTTTACGTGACTACAAATAGTTATTCTAATTAAAAGAACAAAAAAATGATTCCAATCTAACATTAATTGGTTGTCACTTTGATTGCCATTTTAATGCAAATCCAGCAATTTCCAAGATCCGAATGACAAAAGATTTTTAAAATCCCTTTCACAGCAAGAATTAAAGGCCTTTATTCTTTAGAATATATTCTCGATTTATTATAATTTCCTTTGATGTTAGCACTTCTAATGTAGGTGTTCTTACAGGATACGAGAAGCGCGCTCGACCCTACAGCTTCGGTCTCGGGAAACGAATGAATGAAGACGAGAATAATGAGGAGAAACGCGCCAGAATGTATGATTTTGGCCTTGGGAAACGACCTCATCTGTACAATTTCGGTCTGGGCAAGCGCGCAAGAAGCTACAATTTCGGTATGGGCAAACGTTTGAGCAGCAAATTCAATTTCGGCCTAGGCAAGCGGGAGAGGGACCTCCACAGGTTCAGCTTCGGACTTGGCAAGAGATCGGAGATCCCATTCGACGATAACGACAACTACTTCGATGTTTAGACTATTTATTGGTGTTAATGGAAACTTGTGTGGAATAGTTGATAAAATAATTGTATTATATGTATTTTTAATAATAGTAAGTGTTTTGACATCGTTAGAGATTTCTTTTGTTACTTAACTTAGTATAACTTATGACAGACGGACGCACTAACGTCAATATTATCCATATTCAGTTGTACCTTTAATTGTTATAATTACCAACATTTTTCTACTTTAAAATACTTATAGTTGACTATAAAATGAATAGTTCGTTCCACGTGAGTTTTCATGTTTCAGAGTTGAATTTATTACATTTTAATTAAGCTAAACTGGACATGACAGAACATAATACGTATTCGCTACAATATTCACATTTTGATAGTAATTTCATTCCGATAGACTCTGTGTGTACATCGTTTTGTAAATCAATGTTACTGTAGTATAGAAGTGGTCATTGAAATTATAAAGTTATATATGTAAAAGTCAATTTCCTTGGACATAATACATATACATACATAGATGTACGAAACAGAAAGTTGTCTTTTATTATTCTGCAGTTAAAAAGTTTTAAAAAATTGTGCCAAATATCCCACAATTTCTGAAAAATACTTGATTTTTCTTATTTCCTGTCTTTTATCAATTTTGTACTAAAATTTGTAATTTTTTTTTAATTTACTCCAAAGTTTCAGTATCTATACATCAATGTGCGCTACTTTTTAATAGCTAAGTAAATATGTTTCAAAGATTTATTGAAATGTTGTTTTGGATATAACCATTAAATATACATAATTATACAAATAATAGAAATTGCATCATTCTGCCTTTGATTATCACCCTCTACTCGATCCCTTAAATAACAGTTAAAGTTTGAATGTTCCTACAAAATACAGTAAATTAAAAAGAACGCGGCGTTGAACTCCGCTGTTAAGTGCATCATACAACGTCTCGAGTTCAAACGGACAGTGAAAGACGTGTATATACTTATAGGTTTTCTCTGTATGAGAAAAAAATCTTAAAAAGCAAAAGAAAGAAAAGAAAATATAATATTGATTTGATTTGTATGTAGAAAGAGAAATTAAATTAAGAATTTGCCAATATTATTTAAAATATAATTAGCAAGCAACTTTTACAATTTTTTTTTCAGCGAACTTTGACAAAGATGGTAGTTAATTAGGAGTCCATTATTTTCAGCAGCAAATTATTCCCTTTATTCGTACCTTTAAAAAAATATGCGATTTCCTTGAAAGACAAAAAGCCGAATAAATATATGACATATTAACTAAGTAAGTGGAGAACGTTAGTGTCTTAATGGAAATGGAGTGTCTTAACATAGTGACCCTCCAGGTTCCCTCTGCCTACCCTCCTACTCCCTCTGCCTTCTCTGTCTACTCTACTATGTAGGAAATACGGCGTGAAGCTAGAAAAAACCTAAGAAATAAATGCTTTTCAAAACATATAATTTATCAATTTAGTATATTATATTTATTTTTTGGAAACTGTCCAAGCGCGCTGCCTACTTAGCTATACGCACTTATCAAGCTACATCTAAATATAAAAACGAATTAAAAAATAAACATGTGGCCATATATAAACTTAAACGCAGCTTAATTAGAACGTATGACTTAGTGGTTAGAGTGTTTTGACTGTGTCCAAGACGCGCGGGTTCGAATCCCACTATGTTTACAAAAAATATTATCTGAAAGGTGGCCAGCAGTGGCACAAAGTGTGACTGTAAAATCGACTGGTTGTGGGTTCGATCTCCACTCGAGGAGATGAAATATTTACTTAAATTTATATTTGAATTTCTTAGCTCTGGTGTCGAGGCAAAGCGCGGCGTTGAGTTCTGCCTAAAAATATCTCACTCACGTCTTAACACTAGGTTCCCTCTGCCTACACTGCTGTGTGCGAGATACAGTGTGAAGCAAATTTTTTTTTTTTTAACTTTTTAATTTAAAAATATTTTTTGTCCTTAGTGAGTGAGTGAGTAATAATATAAACATTGAGCCCAGTCGTGGCGTAGGAGCACAAAGCGTGACTGAAAAACCGACTAGTTGTAGGTTCGATCCCCGCTCAAGGAAGTGAAATATTTACTTAAATTTACATTTCCATTTCTTAGCTTTTGTATCGAGGCAAAGCTCGATGTTGAGTTCTGCTACTCAACACCCAATGCTTCCAGAATTGGCCAAAAAGTTCCCTCTGCCTACCCTGCTGTGTGCGGGATCCAGTATTTTATTTATTTGTTCCCGTGGGACTTTCAAGAAATCGTTTCTTAGTGCTCTCCTACACTCCCTAAGCTTCAAGTTCGTTTCAAGCACAAGTTCGTCCGTGCGATACTCGTAACGCAGTAACGGAAGAGTTTTATAATCATTGATTGTCTTGAAACTTGACGGTACTGATGTTAGGACGAAAGAAGAAAATTGTTTTATATCAAACGATCTAAAGTGTCAGGTGAAATGCTTTTATACAATTAAAAATAAGGATCTTATAATTTATATGACATTTCATAATATAGAGACCATTGTGTTGCATTGGCACAGTGCCTGAATAAACGCGATGGTCGTAAGTTCGATTTCCACTTGGGGAAATTAAATATTTGATATTTTCACTCATCTCGGCGTTTTGCCTCGTTACCAGAGCCCTCGCTCTGAGTTCCGACATTTATCACAAAAGCATGATTTTTTTCAGCTTCACGATGTATCACGCACATGCGAGTAGCAGGGTAGGCCAAAAAATCTAGTATCAAGACATTCTATTCCTCACTTTCCGCTGAAATTTCGAGACCAGAGCAATAAAATGAAATTAATTCCCTCCCCCAAGTGGTGTTCGAGCCCACAGCCACGTTCACTGCGCGCACCACCACGATTCCACCACATTCTTTTCGGCGATTACATATACGTGGCTTATATTTAAATCTTTTTTGATCTATAATGTCTCATTAAAGAAGAATAGGTAAACTATTCCCTTTTATAAGTATCTATAAAGACAAATCCAACCAATAATTGAATGGTTTATTTAAACAATCAAAACTATACGTAATTATATAACGGATACTCTTAACACTAAATTCCCTTTGCCTACCATGCAATATGCAGGATACAATGTGAACCTTAAAAAAAATATACCAACTGAAACCTCCTCTATTTTGAAGTTAAAAAACAATCAAAGTTCTTTGAAACACGGAAGCCTCTTATCTCATTAGCACCAAAGTGGGAACTCCTCAAATGTTTGCACTTCCCGTCACAGCGAAACTAAGCGAAACTGGTTAGGTTTAGCCTTGCGACCGTACCACTGACATCCTAGCTATAGTCAGGTTTGATTAAAATGTTATATAACACTATCCTTTGTCTGAGTCCTCGTGGTCAATAGCTAAAAGTGGTGTATGACACGTGACATGAAGATTTTTTAAATTCTTCAAAATATTCTGTTTTCAATTAGGCCATTACGAACACATTTGAATCGTCAACTGGAAATGTTAGTAGTGTCAGTTCTATAGGAATCTACCACCGACGAGGAAGGCAGTTCTGCTTAGAAGCGATAGCAAAAATTCTTAAATTTATCTTTTATTATCTCGCATGAAGAGGAAATTTCTTAAATAAAAAAAGTACCACGTAGTTTATTTTTATTACTTTTTATGTAAAGGAACAAAACCAGAAACAGCTCGATCGCGTTTTCCCGCATATATAACCTCAAAATGTTAACCTAGTGTGTAAGTTAAGTGGCGTTAGGGCGTAAAGTTAAGTTAGGGCTTACATAATTAATCATAGTCATTGCGGGAAAATGACAATAATTTTAATATAATCTTTCCATGAACGGAAATCGAACCCCAATCATCGCGCTTGCAGTCAAACGCTGACCCATGACCATGCCTTTTCAACAGGCTTGAGAGAAATGATTATCAACGTTTACAACTTAGAATTAAGAAAGAGAATAGAAAAAAGGGATGTCCTTTCACCATAGCTCTGATCATTCCTTCGAATGGCGATGGAATCCTCAACCATCGGGCGTAAAGATATAAACTTGCTTAATAAAATTTCCAACTACCAAATAGACTCACGCCAACTGTTGAATGTAATATTAAGCATTGTTCACGTCGCGTCGGGTAGCGTTATTAGAAATGCGCCTCCAACTGTCTGATTTGTTAATTTACTTTACACTTACCTGTAATTAAAAGATTTTTTTTAGTTTTATGCTGCACCCTGCTATTGCAGGATAGGAAGAGGGAACGTCCCCCGCCTACCCTAAACCGCGGGATAAAATAATGTGTGGATATTTTATTTGATAAAAGCAATCAAAGCTTTGTAATCAATGATTGTGAGTTCGATCCACAAAAGGATGTGCTAACTATCGAACTATAACTTTCTGTCAGAGGAAAAAAGACGGTAATAATATGCGTTGCCATAGCAACGTGTATGTCACTGATAAGTTTTATTTATTGATTTAATATACTTTGTAAGCATTTTATTGAAAAATATTAGCGTTCTGCACTTCTCCTTTGTATAAACTATTAGTGTGCCATTTCTTTTTCAATTTCACACTCCTCCGTCCGCGCAATTTTTATAAAAAGGGGTCCAAAGTTTTTGCTTCACGTATTAATATATACGCTTACAACTTATTTATAAAAATTTTGCCATAGCTTGAACGCATGGCTTAGTCGTCAGAGCGCCTGGTCGGTTTTCAGGAGGCGCGGGTTCGAGTCCCGCTACGTTCAAATTTATATACATCAGCTTCACGCTGTATCCCGCACACCACAGGATAGGCAGAGGGAACCTAGTATTTTAGACACTCCGCTCCCCACTTTCTGCCGAATTCTGGAGGCATTGCGTGGCCTCAGTCGTAGCGCAAAGTCGTAGTCGTAGTCAAATTTATATACGTTTTCTAAATAAGTATGTATATAGATTATCTTCTCCAATGAAATTCGAACGCACAAGATAAAGTGAAGTTGAGGTCGTCGTGACGTAGTGGTATAAGCGTGAGATTGTAAATGAGACGGTTGTGGGTTCGATCCCACTGAAAATTAATTATTTAATATTTTCATTTCCTCGCTCTCGTAACAATTCAATTTATTTTAAGTATGTTTAGAAATTTTACTGGGAATGCAATGGTTGTGGGTTCGATTACCACTTTGACAATGAATTTTCATTCTGCTGCTCTGCCATTAAGCATGCAATGTTTCGAATTCAGGCTGCAAGAGCCGTGTCTTGACACTAGATTTTTTCTTTCTTAATTTTTTGGAAGCAGAGAGAATAAGAACACTTTTTTTTCTTTATGCAGGATAAATGTTAGAAAGTCAGAAATCACAAGTACCTATGAATGTTAGAAATATTATAGCTTACGTTTTTATGACGACACGTGGATGGAATCATATTAAGGATAATCTTATAAAAGGAATTGTTGATACACGCAAACACATTTAATTAATTATGTTTTCATATTCCAAATACCATAGTATTTTGCGGCATATAAAAAAAATATATTTTTTGAGTATTTATTATATGATATAAAATAGGACGCCTCTAGGACGGTTTCCAAGAGGCGTGGGTTCCAATCCCGCTACGTTAAAATTTCTGTACGTTTTCTTGATAAGTATTTTTTTTCCTAAGAGTGGAATAACACTATAATGGTGCTAATGGTACCAAACAAAATACACTTTGCTTCTTCACAAGACCGAGCAAATGAAAATATCATATTTCAATAACCCTAGTGTAAATCAAACCAATCGCCTGTGCCACAGCGTCCTACAATATTTTTTATACATTTAACTCAGGTACAGTTAAAGTCTGGAGGCTAGTCATATTAAAATCAAGCATGGAGTTGAGCTCTGCCACTCTACACGAAAGTATGTACGGAAAGTGAAGAATGTAGTATCTTAACACTAGGTGATTTGGAAGTGAAGCTGCTTTTTTTGTAACTTACAGAAATAAACAAGAAAAAACTAAATTGATATTACTGAAAGAGCCTGATGTTATTATTACGCTTATATTCATTCATAGCATGATTTTCTAAGCCATTTGGTTTGAACGACGGGTCTGACGGACGTCTACCTACGTCTACATTATACTAGAGGGATCCATATTTACAATATATAAATACATTAGATAATAAGAAATATGTTATATGCATGAGCTTTCTGTAAATAATAAAGACATTTTTACTTTGCTTTGCTATTTCTTTGTGTATTATAACGATAATTACAAAGTAATTACGCGACGTATAAAGTTCTGCCACTCAACACGCAATGCTTCCAGAATGCAACGGAAATTGGGGAACGAACATATCTTAATGGTAACAGAGTGTCTTTACACTACATTTCCAGGTTCCCTCTGAATATCCCGCTATGTTCGGGATACAATGTGAAGGTAACAAGGCTGCAATTAACAAGTAGTGAACTTTTTAAAACCATTTTACATCTGCTTTTAAGTTATGTGATGTCATACTCATTACTCAAATTAATTTTCTTGCAACCTTTTTGATATTCTCACCAAAAATGTTTGAGCAAATCGTGAAAACCGCAAACTCTGTTGTTCCTCTTGAAAGATCTTATATCACCAACCACAAATATGAGTCGTCGAAAATTCTATACTTCATTCACCCTTAGGAATGCTAGGCCTGTAACATTTAAATAATATTTCATTTCTTTTATGTACCGATTTTCATAAAATTTGAAATTCAGACTTTTAAAAATATTTCATTGAACACGTGTTTCATGGTTTTTTTAGAATTCACCCCCTAAGGGTTCAAATAAGGGGTTGAAAGTTTATATGAAAAAA
>DWAN01002521.1:0-14974 GCA_018230445.1 Heliconius hewitsoni | reverse complement strand
CACTCAACACGCAATGCCTCCAGAATTTGGCAGAAAGTGGGGAATGGAGTGTCTTCACACTAGGTTCCCTCTGCCTACCCTGCTGTGTGCGGGATACAGAGTGACGCTAATTTAATGTTTTTTTTAACACAATTATACTTATAACATATGTTTAAACATTTATTTATCATAACTTTAACTTATTTACAATATCTATCAGCTTTCATTTTACTCCTCCGATCTAACAATGTTTCGTGAAGATTTCCTTCTACTTTTGCTTTTTTCAATTCTATAGTGCTACCCTCATTGATGCGGAGTTTCTTATCTTGAAACTTCTGGAACTTTTTACTGGAAATTGAAAATAATTTTTAAATAAACTGTTCTATCAGTATATAACTAAACTGCTTGATCACAAATATGAATTATAACATAAACAATGTCACGATTTTATTTCAAACATTTGTGTTTCTTAATTATATAAAATACATATTTATTATACCAATTGGTCAACATTGATAAAAATTCTAAATATATATATATAAAACAAGCCTCTACAATACATAAAAATTTCATAAAAAGCAATGAAAAAAGTGAATTTGCCCACTATATGATATTCGATACAACCATGAAACAAAAAAAAGTATACTGACACATAATTAACCTCCACTTCAGCCAAATCACCTTCCTCTTCCACAATTTTAGTATTATTCACTTCCCTACTCTTGTTGCTACGTATGTTGCACATGCTTTGTTTGCTTGCTGCAAAATCTCGGGCCACTACTGAGTCTTCATCGGTTATTGTTACAAATTTATTTAGTGAGTTTATTATTGCTGTTTGACCTGTAAGATTTTGCAATGCTATAATTTTATAAATTCATTTACATAATATAACTATTAAATAAGTCCTAAATTATCTCAATTCCTATGTCTACATTAACAAAAATAGATAATAAATAAAAAAGAAAGAAAAATATATAGAAACCCATCTCATCATCAATATAAACATATATAGAAATACATCATCATTATCAATATATATATAGAAACCAACCAATGGTTCATTTTGGCTATGATTTATTTCTAAATATATTTGTTTTCTTAGTGAATTACCTTAAAAAATCTTAAAAACTATTACCATCCTGCCACACTGCCTCCCACTGTTCCATAGGGCCAACTGCATCTGATCTTCCTATTACAAGACCATCAGAAGACGTCCCCAAGTATTTTCCATAACCAGACTTCAATGCAAATTTGTTTTCTCCAGCTGGGAAAGCAGTAAATATTTCTTCAGGTGCGGGCCCTTCACAGTCACCATGAGGAGCTCCAACAGTAAATAAACCATTATCTAAAGCTGAGATATAAGCGTTATTCCCAAATTCTATAGCAACTGATCCTGTTATGTCATCATATTTCTCTACTTTCCACCACCCGGCATGTTTAATACAATCTTCGTCGACTTTTTCGTCTTCTGTTTTGTCTTTCTTTTTATGCTTGCGTTTCTTTGCCCTGTAAAGTGTAATTAATGTAAAATTAAAAGAAGTTTACAATATTTATTGCATATTTAATGTAAAATTATACCACAAAAACACCTAAGACTGGCCTCAAAAACAAATCATTTTAATATTTTTTTAAAAATACTACCATAACCTCGATAACATACTTGGGTTTATCGCCTTTTAAAACTAATTTTCCCCGCTTAACAGCTGCATATTCGTCATTCATTGTGTAGTTAAATATAATATTTTTTCTTATTCGCAATGGATGAAATTTATAAATTTTTATAATGTTGTTTGTAAATTGTTTTCTGTATGTGTGCTTGATTGATTGAGGCTTTTATCCAACCACAGACTAAATGTAAAAAAACATAGTTCAACACACCTTACCCTTTGGGTATATGTGTTCTGTGGTTCAACACAGGTAACATTACACTATTTATAAAAATGATTTAAAATACCTAAATATGGTCTAACATAGAAAAAAACCTATTTATACAAATAAAACAAAAAAAAATCAAATTCAAATCGATTGGTTTATTTTGAAACTGAAGCATACTAAAATGTATCATTTAGATCAGTGGTTCCCAACCGGTGGTCCGTGAACGATTTTAGGGGATGGTGAGGCAGTGAGTGAGAAGAGCATGCTACATGGTTAGTAATAGAGTATGCTCCGGTCCCAAATATAAATTATTTCGACATACGTATTTATTAAAATATTTTCAAATAATTACACATTAATTAATTGATTTTATGAACTAAGTATGCCATTTCACGTAAGGAAGTTATGACGTCGCAACGTATGGTATTTTGACAATTTGCAAAGTTGATTTTAAATTCGAAGTACCTATTGGATTTCACTAGTGGTCAACCATCCTATTGAACGTTTAAAATATATGCAATCAATTACCTGCGCTTTGCGCTGTCATTTGTTATAAAAAACTGTCAGTATAGTATTTACTTTTACTGAACTACTTGAGGACGTGAATCGTTTTTACTGACTGTTTCATCAATTCAATTATATTTTTAAATTTGTCGGTGAATAAAAATATCCCTAAATAGTAGGTAAGTGATTTTTTTTGTGTTGATAAATCAAAAAAAGTTAAAAGTTTTCATTGCATCTATTTACCTCACCATCATTGCCACAACTCAACACCAGAGGAACTACAGGTGACGGCCTTCGAGGTGGAGATAGGCACATTTATGGTACCCAAGTGGTATCGACTTGGGAACCATTGGTAGACCATTCCATAAATGCAAGGCATGTGGCAGAAAGTTTCTAAGAATCCGCATAGTACGTCACAAGCTTAAATACCATCCTAACCATCTGGATACCAGGCACGTATCCAAAGTATCAAGAGATACTTTTCTCACATGAGGCCGAACCTTGACCTATTACAGGGCCAATCGGTGTTTGACATAAAGGACTGTCTCGCTCTGCTGATATCCTCAGTATCTTTAAAGCTAACTTGGCCTTGCTTTTCAGATGATCTTGATACTGGCAGTCACTGGAAACACTAAGGCTCAATGTGATAAATCAAAATGAGACGATAAATGGAATTTTCTTAGTGGTTATGCCCTATGCCACACTCGGTCGAAAGCCTTGTCCATATCCAAACTAACTGCAAGGCCTCTCCTTTGCTTTCGATAGCCGCAGACCACCGCGCAGCCATGGGTTAGGTAAATCCTTAAATCACGAATTCGACCATGGTGGAAGCTATATTGATGATCATTGATCAATCGGTGATCCACCAGATAAACCAAGAGTTGGCTATTTATAATGTATTGTTCCCGATGTGAAGTCAGCAGATGGCCCAATAAGAAGGCATTGTGGTTATCCACGTTCGAGAGTCACGTAGGTGGCGCAAAACTTGAGACAATCTATTTGCCCTAGCAAGGTCGAATACAGCTCTCCCTGCGTGGTCTGTGGTGCATGGTCCAAGGCAACTGGTATTATGCGCATTTAAATCGCCAAGTATTACGATATGAACAGAGAAGATCTGTGACAGCAAACATTACTCGGACACAGACACTCAACTTGGGGCCAGATAATTGACCTATGCGTGTTGCCACTGCTGGTGACGTGAATTTCCCACACATATTTTAATCGCTTCTAAGACACCATCAGTACCAGGGTAATCTTATTCTAAGCAACATTTCTAAGAATGGGAGCACATGACACTTAGTAGCGTCGTTTGAGATTTTTAAATTAATAGCACAATCTAAAAAACCATACACAGTCAGAAAAATACACGTGAAACCATAATCAAAGCCGTTAAAGAAGTTTTTAAATTATAGGCCAAAAAAATCCAAATATCTTTCTGCCCAATAACACGGTCAAATGACCGTGCTTTGCCTTGTTACCAGAGCGAAGAAATAAAAATATTAATAAATAATAATTTGTTCTTCCATTGTGAACCCACAAGCACAGAATATATATATTGTAATGTAATTTCCTATTGACTTTTAATTAGATTCTGTTTGACGATCACAGTTATTTTTTATTATACCTCCTACATAGTGGTCCCTGCTACCAAGAATAATATAAAAGTGTTCCTCGATCAAGAAAAGGTTGGGATTGACTGATTTAGATTGACCAACCAAAATCAAGATATCCTATGTATGTTATCAACAATCATACCCGTAACTGATTTGGATAGAAATCGTGGAGTGAATAGATATGAAATTAAAAATATATTTTTTTATATTATAATGTCCAATTCTTTTTGTTAGTAAGTCTACAATTTTATTATTATTTATTTTAAGAATAAAATCATTATATACTGGTATTGATATAAAGTTAGGGAAAGGTAAAATAAGACACTGTCCAAGCCGTATTTTCAATAAATTTTAACTATCATGTTAAATATAGAAAATTACAAATATATAAAAATTGATTTAACATATTAATAAATAATAAATTTTAATCGATTTTTTTCAAATATTTTTTACGTTTTATATCCTACGGTACTTAATTACTTATAAGTCTTATTTTGTAATCGCTATAAATAAAAAATATACATGGCAATATTTCTTTAGGCACGCCATTTTGTAATTCTGAGCATGTTGATCTGCTCTTGAAAATGATTTTCTTTACGCAAATAATAATATTAAGTAGCGGAATTCCATAAATATTTAAATCATAGTGAGATTAATAACAAAAATGGATATGCCAGAAGTAAAAGCGTTCAACGCGGAGGTAAAAGTGCCTAAATTGTGTAGTGGTTTAAGTTAACCGTGGCATCGCTCTTACAAATCGTTTACTTTCAGTTATCCGGGTTGTACGAAAACAAGCCTCCGATATCGAAGGCGAAGATGAGTGCTATCACAAGGGGTGCTATAAAGGCTATAAAGTTCTACAAACATGTAGTACATAGCGTGGAAAAGTTTATACAAAAGTGCAAACCTGAATATAAAGTTCCAGGCTTATATGTGATAGATTCAATAGTGAGGCAATCGCGGCACCAATTCGGTCAAGATAAGGATGTCTTCGCGCCAAGGTTTGCTAAAAATATGCAACAGACGTTTGCCAATCTCTTCAGATGCCCTGATGATGATAAGGTATTATATAAAAATCACTTTTAGGTTATGCACTTTTTATAATCATTTCTATCAATACTATGTATAAGCTTCAATTGAAAAAGATAATGTGGTTATGAGATAAAACATAGTCACTTACTGTAAAATCTCTGTGATCTGCTATTAAGTCAATAAACTTATGATGTATGGAAAAAGTAATGTCCTAATTTAATAACTTAATAAATTAAAGTAATTTAGTCATCATAATTTCTGTAATAATTAATATATGTATTCATATTAATTCACACAATATAAAATAAGTCCTTATTAAATTTCAGCGTAACATAATAAGAGTTTTAAATTTGTGGCAAAAAAATAATGTGTTCAGCCCAGAAGTTATTCAGCCCTTGTTAGACATGGCAGATCCAAATCATCCTTTGCATCAGGAAATAATGCAGCAACAACAAAATAATACTGCCAATGGTGAGTAATTTTTTATTGTTTAAGAAAAATACTAATATAATAAAGGGAAAGAATTTGTTTGGTTGAACACTCTAATATTAGAAACTACTGTTGCCAATTGAAAAATAATTAATGTGTGTAAAGCCTATCTAATGAGGAAAGCTATAATTTATGGTGCAATTATTAAGTAGAGTTTTCAACTTGAATATAAAAGATTATTTATTTTGCATTTTAAAAATGTTATTTAGAAAAAAACTTTTTCAATATTTTCAATTATTAGGACTTGAATGCACCTTTTGGAGGCTGTCCAAGAGAAGTAAAGATTGTATTTTATTATTAAATACAGTTTTTGCTTATAATTTTAAAACTGGTTTAGTCAGTCTATTTAAAAAATGTTGTATAGTATGTTAAAAAAATACACAAAACAAATATTAAAAAGATATAAATCTAATTGGTACAATAGTGGCACAACTGCAGAACATCTGACTGTAAAAGTGATGGTTGTGGATTTGATTCCAGCTTGAAAGAATCAATTATTTTCATTTGATCTCTCTGGTAACACTCTCATAACAATGTTTAATTACATATAAATGTTCTAATTTCCAGGAAGCAGTCTTAATATTACTCATAATACTTCAGATGGCAAAATGTCACCAATGCCTCGACAAGACAGTCCTCATACATCTTCACCAATGGGTGATGCAGTAAGTTGTTTTTGTAATAATTATATTTGTATAACAAAAAATTACTTAATTAAAAAAAACTATTGTTGATTATAATTTAATTATTATAGAATTATTTAATGTTTTTTTAGCTTCACACTGTATCCTGCACATAACAGAGTAAGCAAAGGGAACCTGGGAACCTAGTGTTAAGACATTGCATTCCCATTGAGACACTACTGTTCTTACTTTCCACCAAATTCTGAATTGATGTAATGAAAATATTAAATATTTCATTTCTTTAAGTGGCAATCATATCCATGTCAATTTTATGAAAATAACAAGTATTTTTAACAAATTGATTTGCAAAATAATCATTTTATTTTCTACATGTATAAAAATTTTAGTTTCATAACATTATGGTATAATTTAAAAAAATTGACTATATATAGTTGATATGCATTCAATTCCAACTTTGTGGAGAGTGTTCCTATTTTTTCTCAGCTTCATACTGTACCCCGTATATAGCAGAGCTGAGAGAATTCTTCTCTTTCTGCCCTAAATAGAGACATTGCATGTTGATACACAAAACTCCACAATGCACTTTTTCTTACCAGAGTGGTGGAATAAAAATAATTCATTATCCCGTGTAAGGATCCCACAACCATAGCATTTACTACATCACTGTGATGATTCATAAAAATTATAGAAACATCTTTAAAATAATACACAATAATGGCCAATAACCCAATTAATCTAAACATTTCAGTTCCAAGACGACTCCAATGGACCTCAACCAGCTAAATTCAACCGCAAGCTGCTCAATGACTTTGAATATGAGAGTGAAGATGAACAAGCTCCAGAACCTTCCCACAATTCTCATAATACACATAATGCTCATAACACACACAGTACACATAATACACATAGCACACACAGTACACATACATCTCACAGTAGTCATAATACTCATAATCCTACTGATGCACTCGGCAGGTAATTCATTTTAAATGTTTTTAGCTCACGCTCTATCCCGAAAAAAATCGACGGAAAGTTGGCAATAGAGTGTCTTAATACTAAGTTCCCTCTGCCTACCCTACTGTACGCGGGATATAGCTTAGCCGATGCCGATGCATATGTCAAAGCCATAAAATCATTTCGTCTTTTACCAAAATTCTTACCCAATTGTTCAAACCTCACATTTTTTCACATTAAAATTTCTGTAGGGAGATTTTCATAAATTTTTGGTCGTCAAAATTGTGATCTAAGAATCTAAATGAATGATCTAATGAATGATCTAAGAATGATCAAATAAAAGAGCTTCATTGTTTTTCCCCCCATAACAAGAAATCTAGTGTTTAGACTTTCCCCTATTTTCGCAATTTCAGAGACAGTGTGTGTGATTGGATGGTGGAACTTAACGCCTCGCTCTGTTTATCGTGGTGGGAAAATGAAAGTAGTGTAAATAAATTCATTGCACCAAATTTATTGCACTTACAAACATTGTATTTACAATCAGCATACATCATTTTTAATGTGGTCACAAGTGTGTAAAAATAATAGTAGTCCTTTCTTAGTGATAAATAATATGATTGTGTTTTCAGCATATTAACAAACCCTGAGATTATGAGGCAGTTACAAAGCTTGCAAGCTCAAATGCAGCTTATGACTGGAATGCAAATACCGGTAAGTTTATTTTTATTATTGTTATTATGTTATTTCTCATTTTAGTGAAATCAAAAATGGTTTTATACAAAATTTATTTTTTTATATGAATAGACAGCCTATTAGTGAAAAACGCCTTTGTTGTGTTAATTGAAATAAATATATCAGTATATTTTGGAAGCAAAAGAAGTTTAAATTTTATTTTCTAATTGATAATTTATTACAAACTGCAAATTTATCAAAACCCAGTAATTTAGTTGCTGCTATTTGGCAAATTTCTCTGTCTTCATTAAAATTTAAAATTATATTAAGTATATAAGTGCTGTCAGGGTGCAACCAGGCAAGCATTTGTACGATCAAACTCAAATTCCGTGCCTACACATATGTGGGGAAATTAACTATTTCCATTTCGTCAGTCTCCCTGTAAGACAGCTGCGTTAAGTCCCGCCTTTCACTCGCAATGTCTCGATATTAGGTTGTGCGTGAGGGGGGCAGTTTCTTAACTTTACCTACTCTGTTACATGCAAGATACAACGCGATGCTTAAAAAATATGTAAAAAATTTGTGAATTTAATACTGAAAACACGAGTAGTATAACTTGAACTAAATTAATGGAATATATAACTTAATTTTCAGAATTTAATGCCAATGATGTCTGACATGCAGCTGCAGCAAAATCAGAATCAACCATTTTTAGTAAGTTTTTAATTTGTTAATAGTAACTGTAATAAGAATGTTTACTACTCTGTCCAAGATTATTTGAAAGATATAAATGTGTACAATTAAGATATTTTTGACGTCATGCTTGGTAGCTATCATTATTCTTGTATTAAATTCTAGAATTATATAACGAATATTTTGTGTAACTATCCTAGTGGATAGTTAAGGAAACAGTGAAACTTTGGCTGTAAACGCGATGTCTGTGACAAAGAGAAAGTGTTCATAGGATGGAACATTGGTTACCAATTTTCAAAATAACTAACATTTCTTAACTGCCGAATTTGTGAGAAGTTAAAAATTAAATATCTACAATTTATAAAACTAAACTAGTAGTATATTCAAATAAGATAATTACATATAAAATATTTATACAAATAACGTATATAATGTTTATGCTTAATCTATTTTTTATTAATGTTGTCTGTATGGTTTATTTCAGAGCTCTCAATCAGAACAACCAAAACAAAATGAACCCAAAGATGATATAGCAAATGAGTCTGACATAGAGTTTGTGGAGACGGGCCCCCAAGTTATAGAAATACCTGACGCTAATGATTCTAGGTGAATATTAATATTCTATGAAATTATTTATCCGAGGCCATTGTGGCGCAATGGGACGATACCTGATAGTTGCAATAGTTGTGGGTTTGATCCTCACTTTGGGCAGTGAATTGTTTTTATTTCCCCACTTTTATAGCCAAAATTCAATGCTTAGTTTTGCTAATTATAGGATGTTTCGAATTGGGGTCAAAAGCATAGTACTTCGTTGTGTGTAGTTTAAGGACGTAAAACAAAAAAATCCCATTCACGTTGGAATTTAGAACTACCTACACACAAAAATGTCAACTTTCTTGTCCGTGTGTCGTCTGTCGGTGTGCATGTGTGATAATAAATAATCCTCTACATTTCAGAAGTCCATCACCTAAATCACGTAGACATCGCTCTAGATCAAAGTCGCCGCGCCGGAGGAGACGTTCGCGGTCGCGCTCGCGCTCGCCACGGAGACGGCGGGACAGGGACAGAGACAGGTGAGAGGGAAGGCAATATAATTAATTGCTTATAATTTTGTTTACATTAGATTTCTCATGTTAGTATGCGATTTTTCAAGTACCTACCCCGCTACAAGGGATATGGCGTGAAGCTGAAAAAAAAACTCCGCTTTTCAAAACATCATTCTTTTCACAACCTCGGGGAAACATTATACTAACATTATTTTCTTTGACCTGAAAAAATGCCGCAATTGTGTAGTGTACAATTCGGTATTTTTTCAACACTCCTTTTATGCTAAATAAAAATAAATATATTTGTACAATCCGCATCTTTTTATAAATTATTTAACATTGTATCAATTTATTTTGCAGAGATCGAGATAGAGACCGGGAGAAGAATTATAAAGAAAGAGAAGTGGAAAAGGAGAAGCAGAGGGAAAGGGAGAAGAAAGGATTGCCACCTATTAAAAAAGAAAATCTTAGCGGTGAGTTTATAATTTTTTTACTAGAATTTGAGTATACAGCAATTTTTAATATTTTTATCTTCACCACTTTAAATGAAAATTCGAACTACTTTTTATAAGCCTAATACAATTAAAGCGAACGTGATTTTCCAAAAATGAACAAATGTTTTTCAAACAGGACAAATAATAAAATTATCGTTGCAAAATAAAACACCATTTGTTAAAAATTACTCACACTGACACTAACTATTAATTTTCATATTTTGTTGTGTAAAGATGTTTTTCGATTATTTTGGTTTTTTGGTTATATTTGATTATTTTGTTATATTGGATTTTTAATATTTTAAAACATAAGTACCTGGACCAAATTAAATAGAAATTAACAAGTGATATACAAGTTTTATCTATCTAGAGCGCTGGTTCCCAACCAGTGGTCCACAGAAACCTAAATATGGTCCGCAGACCATTTTATTTTTATGACTGGGGATGGTGAGGCGAAGTTTATGTTTAATTACAATACCTACATGCATAGTGGTCCCTGCTACTAAAAATGATATAAAAGTGGTCCTTGATTAAGAAAAGGTTGGGAACACCTGATCTAGAGCGATGTAGTTGAGGCCGGTCGTGGCGCAGGGGCACAAAGTGTGACTGTTAACGCGACTGATTGTGGGTTCGATCCCCGCTCGAGGAAATGAAATATTTACTTAAATTTATGTTTCTATTTCTTCGCTCTGTCAAGGCAAAGCGCGGCGTTGAGTTCCGCCATTTAGCACGCAAAGAAGGTATTCGTGCACCGTAAATGCAGTTTTTATACAGCGTAAATTCTGATCTTGCAAGAATTCCTAGGTTAAAAAATAGCCTATATGTTGCTTCAGAACCCTCTCTACTTTTCAATGTTAGTCCTATAACACCAGAGATTGCGCCGCAAAACAGAAAGACAGAAATCTTTTTTAGATTTATTTTTTATAACTTTATGAATTAGGTAGGGAAGGTAAAAAACGGTTATTTTGAAATCACAGACAGACCCTCCAATTTTATTTATATAGATAGAACCAAATATTACAAAAAAAAAAAGGACATAGTTTCTTATAAATTTCTTACGAAGTGAAATAAACACTGCGTTTCTGAAATACGTATGTATACTGTACGAATTTGTCGAATACGAATTAATTAATCGACGTTTATAACGGTATTCGGTCCCTGAGAAATTGCAAGCACTAATCACATGTTTCTTATTTTCAAAATTTCAGTATGCAGTACAACACTTTGGGTGGGCCATCTTTCTAAGCTAGCCACTCAGGAGGAACTATCAGACCTCTTTGGAGCTCACGGTGGTGTAGTCAGCATAGATGTGGTGGCGCCTCGTGGTTGCGCCTTCGTGGTGATGGAGAGACGACGGGACGCTGCCAAGGCCAGGGCCAAGTTGAACAAACACAAGCTGCACTCTAAGGAAATAACGGTTAGTGTGTGACAGTGTTTTAAGATTTTATTCACTAGCTTTTACCTGTGATTTCGTCTGCATCGTGACATATTGTGATACAATTTTAGTGATGTAATATAGCCTATAGCCTCCCTTGATAAATAGACTCTGACACAAAAAGAAATAATTTAATTTGAAATAGTAGTTTATAAAATTAGAGTGAGTAAGTTGTTTGGTAAAAACAAATTTAATCAAGTAAAATTAGTATTCATGTGGTTTTCATATACATTCTACGGCATCTGATTGTAAATCGGACGGTTATTGGTTCAATCCCATAAAAGAAAAGAAAAAAAGAGGATCCCTTTGTCTGCCTTGAAGTGCAGGGAAAAAACATAACGCAATTTTTTTTTTTAAAGCAAAAACAAATATATTTAACAGGTGGCATGGGCAGCCGGCAAAGGTGTCAAGGGGCGCGAATGGAAAGACTACTGGGAAGCGGAACTAGGTGTTGCGTATTTACCGTGGGCCGCGTTGCACGCCAGGTGGCTGCTCGGTGCCTTGTCATTGGACGCTTTGGAAGATGGCGGCGCCGTGGATGAAGAGACATTGCCACCGTGGTTGCCGCCACGGGTAACAACAAATGTTTTTAGTTTTTTTTTAGCTTAAAATAATTGTTTTGTGTTCTATCATATTAATGAATGCCCCCAACTTTGTCGAAGAGCCCAGCGCAATTATATTTATATTTCCATCAATAACAGTAACTGTGGAAGCTTGGAAGTTCTTAAGTACTATGGGTATTCGTTGCAATCACAAAACAACCTCGGTTGCTACAATTTTTAAAAGAAGCCTTAAATATATATTTTAGCACGGTCCTATTATAAGATTATGTAACCAAATCTAACACTAATAATTCTCTTATAGCCACCTCTATTTTTGATCTACAAATCTAATTAATTTCACACCTTTGTCATGTCACTTCTATCTAACATCTAACTTCCGTAACACTCGGTAGTGAGCTATAGAATGATATGTTTAGCTCGCGATCAAACTGACGGTACTTAATTATATATTATTCGTGTTCTCAGTTTTAAAAAAATGTTTTTGTCTGTTTGGCGGCTTGTCTGCGTTAATTCACGATTTATATGCAGTTTCTACTATTGTATTTCAGCAAACTTCCCTTCACATCCCCTCAACATTTAGTGTTTGTTTTTTTAGTTCGATTTATATAAAAAAGTTATATAAATATAAAATATTCGGTTCAACAAAAATGCTACAATTTTTTTATTATTGAAATGGCTATGGCTGAATATTATTGTCATTGAAATAATAACCTTATTAGAACACGAAAGTAATTCTGATTAGTAAATAGATAATTTTGTAGTTCTAGCGGGCGCAGCCGCGAGACGGTCGCTAGTAAAATAATATTTACCAATAATCATTTATTATTCCATCACAGATAATACCAAAAACAATGGGCGAGGGACTACCAATGTTACCAACAATGGCTGGCGCGTTACCAATGCCGCCCACGTCGTTACCGTTACCGGCGATGCCCACTATGCCAGCGTTACCAGCGATGCCTGCAATGCCAACAGTACCTGTACGAATGCCGCCACCAGGGTAAGAAAAATGCGCTGCCATAGCGACGTGAATCTCACTTAATACAAAAGTGTGTATTGTCAAACCTGGTATTGTATGTTATAAGTGCGGCACGGCGCCTGCCTGTAAACTCTATGGTTTTTATTTTATGATATTTAAATCCTTTTCATATTTCTGTTCAAGGTAAAGCGCTGTGTTAAGTTCCACACAATGTCTCGTCATGTCACACAATGTCTCGAAAATGTAAAAATCAGGCGGTGCTTGTGTACCTAGTGTCGTAACACTAGGTTCCCTGTGTCTACCATTTGTGGGATACAGTGTGAAGCTAAATGAGCTTTTTAAGTAAATTATGAAAAAACCTTAAGTAAATTACCTGTACAAAAAAAATTATGTTTCATTCATATTACAGTATGCCGGGTGCTTTGCCACCGGGATTAGGAGCTGCGGTGCCGCCGTTACGACCACCAGTCCCTGGTGAGTATTAATATATAATATTTTTAATAAAAACAATTAAAATATCACAAAGTGTAAATTGTGTAACACTAATGTAATCTTGGAATTTAATTTTTACTGTACTAATTTACTAACCGCTATTTCTTGTATGAATAATATACGTATTTATATTTTTAAAGGCCTCCCGCGTGAAGGTGCATTGCAACAAGCTGGTCTATTAGGCTTCCCGCCCGGCATGCCGCCGCAACCAGGTTAATATTGTTATTCTCATTTTTCCGGTTTTTTAATAATACGAAAACGGGAACCTTTATTTACTTTTATTATTACTTCCGAATTTTACTTGCAGTTGTTTGTGTTGTTATATAACTTCTATATAGAAGTAATTAAAAGATTGATTGACACTCCGTTTCCCAATTTATGCCGAATTCTCGAGGAATTGCGTGTTGAGTCACGAAACTAAAAACAGGAAAATAGCGAGGAAAAGAAAATATTGAATATTTAATTTCCTCGAGTGGAACCACGAAATGTGGTAAAAAGGAAAAATATAGTATAAATAGTATAATTATCATTTTATCTGGTTCAATGAAACTGAGGTGTTTATTACTATGTTTTAATTTTTTTTTAAATTTGAATGACTTCTAAATTATCGTCTAAGTCTCTTCATACTAAGCATCAATAATGTTAATTGTGGCGTTGAGTTCCGCCACTCCACAAAGCGGACAATAGTGTCTTCATACTAATGTTTTAAGTTAAAAAAACTTTTCAATTTATACAAGAATAGATAGTATTAAAAAATATAAAATAACATGATGATAACAAACCATTCACAGACTACAGTTATTCGCTGTCACTGAAAGAGAGTACTGCAGGTTTTCTATAGAACTTTCCGTAAGGGACAGTGATACTGTACCATGGTTCAAAATATGGCACTGATTTATTAATATAACAAATAAGATGTATATATTTATATATATTGTAATATTTAGAATTAATATGAGTGTTTTGTTCATTACTTATTATTTAGGTATGGTGGGAGGTTTTCTAGGAGGTCTGATGGGAGTCAATGTGGGTGGGCTAGTGTTGCCGTTGCACGCACATCCGCATCATCAACATCAACACGCTTTGCCTCCTGTACAGCACACTCCTGTGAGTTTATGCAGAATTAAATTGCTATCTTATAATTAATATAAATGCAAAAGTTTGCGAAATTGAATGTATTTATGCTATTTTTTTTAAAGCTTTACGCTGTATTCCGCATAGTATAGTAGCGTAGGCAGAGACAATTTGAGAAGTTAATGTTAAGACAATCCGTTCCCCATTATTGTCATTTCTATTCCCTACGACAGACATTGCGTGTTGAATATCAGAACGGAACGCCGCGTTTTGCCTCGTTATCAGAATGAGGAAATGAAAATATTAAATATTTAAGTTAGGTGCCATAGGTTATATTTTATGTAACTAAAATTTTATAAGTTTTGCCGTGTGATCCCGGCTTAGAATAGGATCATCCTGGTATTGGTGGTGTCGTAAGAGGCGACTAAAGTACGTG
>DWAN01002520.1:0-14977 GCA_018230445.1 Heliconius hewitsoni | reverse complement strand
TTCACTACGTTCCCTCTGCCTACCCTGCAGTGTGCAGGATACAGCGTGAAGCTGAGTGAGTATATAAATTATATTTTATAAATGTGTAATAATTTCACGTAGTTTGGTATAAACTTTGAAGCTTATCCTTTATTTTCGCATTTCTTTGATTGTACAAGATAAAAATAAATTAAAGTGTTTACTCTGTTCTTTACTTTCCGTCGATTTTTATATTAAGGTGCTATACAAAACTAAGCTTATCATAAATATAAGTGCTCCCCAAGTAGGATTTAAACCAACAACAACATAGTATACGACGGCGATCAATAATTATTAAAGTTTATTATTTTTATATAGATACCGCAACAAGGAAGACAAAATATTTACAATAAAATTTATTGCTTACTAATATATGTAAAATGAAGTTTAAAATATGTATAAAATATAAAATACGTATAAAATATGTATAAGACTTAAAATATATTATGTAGATATAAGTTAAAATAAACTTTAGAAACAAGTTATGTTTACTAAATATATATATAAATTCAATTCAAGCACTTCAACATTTTTTTATTACTGACACTACTATTAGTTTAGTATTTCAAAGAAACCTTCTCAATTTTTTTTCTTCTCCCATAACATAACAAAGTATACATAGACATTTTTTATATAAAAACTCTTTATTAAAAATTGCGTGCCGTTGAAAAATGCGGTTCAATTTACTCTAAATCCCCAAGAATCAATAACAAAATTGGTCCATGTCCCTTCTAAGTTACATACTACCTACATGTTACATACAATGTTAACTACTAAGTAATAATTTGTTACAAAAATGTTGAACATTAGAATATTTTTCTGGTCGTATATAATTAAATATAAAACGTATATCCTTTATGATAATTCAATTAAATTTTGTTACTCTGATAATTTGTTCTTCTTATGATAATGGAAATTTATACTTTAAAATATATTGAAATATATATATATGGTTTTGTAATTTAAAATATTATATACCTAATAAAACAATTAACATAAATCAACAGCTTTAAGTGAGATAATAGGTATCTTGATTTCATATAATATATATATATATATATATGTACGGTATTGAGATCCGTCAAGCAATAAACAGAATCTCAAATTTGGTCAGAAATTAGAGAGCGGAGTGTCAAGCCATTAAGATCTCTCTACCTACTCTGCTAAACAGGATAAAGAGGGAAACTTTACAAAAAACAGCATATAGGTATATTCTGAGCCTGAATAAGTTAGAAAACTGTCTATTATTATTAAATGTAGCAATATAAAATCGCGTGACGACTATTATCGCCCATTGTCAGAAATGATTATATTATAGAGATAGTGTAAATAAATAATCCATAATTTATATTTTTAATATTATATCAATAACAATTACAATTATGTGTCTAGGCCGTTTTTATAATTAGAATCTGACATGGCTTAATGGAAACAAGCAGTGCCGTTGATGTCTTTTCTAAGACACACCATTTAACCTTGATATTTTTCATATTGGGATAGTAAATGAGACTTACAAGTACCAGACATGCTTCGAATAGCAAATAGCAACCTTTAATATTTTCGTATAATTATATAACGATAGCTGAAATTTATAGATATGTTTTCTTATAGATATTTTTCCTATGTAACACAAAATACAAATGGCAACATTTTCTGAATCGAAACTTAGAGTCTATCTATTGATATTTTCATTCTAAAACCACTTTCGGAGTACTAACCTGGTGAATCCGTAGCTGATCTGTCAGAATCGGAATCCCTGTGCGCGCTGAGGTCTCTGGGCGCAGCGTCGAGGATGTCGGTGATCATGAAGCGCGTGCGTGGAGCGCGCGCGTCGCGCTCGTCGCGCTGCACCGTCATCGCCACGGCGCCGGGGCCCGCGCCCGCCGCCGCCGCTCCTGCCGCATCCAGCGCCCGCGCGCGCCACCGCCCGCCCACCGCTACCTCCACCTCGCTGGCCCCCAGCTCGCTGCCGGCTGCTCCCCGGCTGCCCGTCACCGCTCCCGGCACATCACACGCACGACGCACCGCACACGTACAACTGTCACTAGCCCAGTGTCCGATACACCATCACCGTCCGACGCGTCACTTTAATGTATTACTGTTCACCACCCAAAGGTTCGCTTCGACCGCAGAGTCTCTACACTGTAGAGCGTCGAGCGACGGGGTCACGAGCACGTGGTCCACGCAGGTCAACGGAACAGAGTGGCACTGGCACTGGCGCGCTGCACGAGGTGTCGGCTGCGACTGCGGAGGGCGCGGGCGCGGGCGAGGGCGCGGAGGCCGGCGGGGCGGGACCGTGGGCGCGGCCGGCCAACGGCGCGGCGGCGCGCTCGGGGCGTGCCGCTGCCATGTTGCCGGGGCCGCGCTAATGCTCTTTTTGCCTCGCCGCGGGAGAAAGCGCGGATTTAAGCTTTTATACGTGGATAAAACGCTTTTATAGCGAAATAAAGCGTTCTCGCTGCGGGATATCGCGCTTTACGACGGGTTTTACTGAGAGTTGGCGACACTATACGCTCGTAATTGGTTTGCTTCGGCCAAATTGAGGCTAGCGTACCCCAGACGCCGCTATTTGTAAGTTTGAAATATGGATGACATTTAGTATTTACTTAAAAAGACATATGAAAGCATCAGAACGTGTTTCCTATATCTATTTAAAAATATTTTAATTATTTTTAAAGCATAAAAACTGAAAGAAAATATTGATGCGAAGTGAAACTGTATAGCTTGTTTATACAGCTGTATGAAAATTTTACAGGTGGTTTGTGTTATTTATTTATGAATTCATTTAAAACCATTTGTTTTACTCAAGTGTAATATCTATTTGACACAGCAGCCAACGCAACTGATTTTTACCGCAGAAAAAAAAAATTGCAGATCGTTTATTAGGCTTATTAATTTTTATTAGGTTGGTAATAAGTTGGTTTTTGGATAAATAAAATGTTTTTAACATTTATTATATTTTATACCTATTCATAATTTAAATTTCAAAATAAATCATATATAAAATTATATATTTTATCAATTTCATTTTCTTATGGAACATTCAACATATTTGTTGCTATTTGTAAGCTGTTTAAATAGAATAAGTATCTAATAAAAAATTAAAAATAAATATAAAGATGCAGTTGTGACGCAGGAGCATAAGCGTCGGGCTGAAAGCACGACAGTTGTGGGTTCGATTCCTATGCTGGCAATGAAATATTTTATATTTTTATTTCGTCGTCGTAGCACTAGGTTCGAAGATTCCATCTGCCTACCCTGATATATGCGGCTGTGTAAAGGTAAAATAAATGAATAAATATAACGCGTTACAGACAAAATTATTTTATTATACCAACTTTTCTTTTATACCTATTCATAATTTAAATTTCAAAATAAATCATGTATAAAATTATATATTTTATCAATTTCATTTTCTTATGGAACATTCAACATATTTGTTGCTATTTGTAAGCTGTTTAAATAGAATAAGTATCTAATAAAAAATTAAAAATAAATATAAAGATGCAGTTGTGACGCAGGAGCATAAGCGTCGGGCTGAAAGCACGACAGTTGTGGGTTCGATTCCTATGCTGGCAATGAAATATTTTATATTTTTATTTCGTCGTCGTAGCACTAGGTTCGAAGATTCCATCTGCCTACCCTGATATATGCGGCTGTGTAAAGGTAAAATAAATGAATAAATATAACGCGTTACAGACAAAATTATTTTATTATACCAACTTTTCTTTTTCAAATAAATAAAATTAAAAATGAACTGAACAATAAAAAAAATAATTTGAAACGTGAGAATGCTAGTAAGTAGTATGATATTAAGTAATAGTGAATATAAACCAATACCATACTTTCGGCCATATGTATTTTTTTGTAATAAATTATTAAATACATACAGTAAAAGATCTATTTATTCTCTTTTGCTTTAATTTTGACGGCAACCGAAATGTTCGTGCATTAGATATAAATGTGAAGCGATTTGCAAGTCGCCAATCCAAAATCATGTAAGACATTTTCTACAAATAGATGTTATAGTAGGTACCAATAAGAAGTTGTTTTTTATATATCAAATTAAAATAACTAAAATATGATTCAAACAAAAATTATAGTAACAAATAAAAATATCTAATAAAACATATCGACATCAAAAATAAATATTTTTGCGACTCTACAAAATTTATATATATACCTAAGTATATTAATGTTTCGTATGTTGGTAACTGGTTGCTACTTACGTAATTGATATGTGTGTATAGGGTATGTGAATACGTTATGTTAATACACGTTTTGCTTAAAAAACGTTCAAAATCTTTTAAGACGAAAAGAAGGAGAGACTGCTTTTGCCTAAATTTTAAGGTAAATAATATATTTAGAGATTGATTAATTTGTTGTAAATAATAAGAAAAGTGAAGATATTGAAGAAGTAATAATATTATTTTGTTAAAATTTACAAATTTACATATTTTGTTACATCTATATATTTTGTTATACTGTTCTTTTATTTACATGTATGTGCACTGTTTGTTTACCCCAATAAATAAAATAAAAAATAATAATAACATATATTTAAAAGTTTTTGACTTGTTAAAGGTATATTATTATTAGTAAAAACAGCGAAATAGCGTGTGACTTGCGCAAGCGCATGGCGTTGGTGAGGACGGCTAATGGGTGCAAGAAAAACTGCATTAAGTGGTGCAATTACTGCTAGGTTACAATACAGTAACTTATACAGTGTGTACTTGTTAGGCTAAATATTATCTAAAAAAAATAATTTACAAACATTATTCTAGTTAAATAACGTAAAATATGATACTCCGGTACAGATAACGTTAATGTTTTTTCGTATTCATTATTTTTTTATTAAACTCAATTGTTGTTTATGTTAGAGATGATAACCACATCCATAAAAATACTAGTTTAGTGAGACTTAAAAAAATTACAATTCTTAGTGCTTGTAAATTTTCAGATACTTATGTAATAAATTTAACTAATAACCTACTAAGTTATTCGTTTATTCCTGAAGCCACTGTCTTGAAAACGTAGTTAATTTGGTCTATGATTATTTTAAAATTAATAAAATTCCAATATTTTTGAACTCGACATTTAAATATAGATAATTTATAAAATGTTTTCGTTAAAAAACACATAGATACTCAATACATTGTAAATAATAAGAATAAACTATAAATACAAATTCATTTCATGCTTCCATAAATCTTTAATGGTATACTTAATTACAAACCTTGTATTTCTTACAGTTCATTGTTGCAATACGTATAAGGCTACAATAAGATCAATATGGTGAATAAATAGTTATAATATTGGCAAAAACGCCACCGCCGACTCCCGCTTTGGCAGTCATTTCACGCTGGGTGACCTCGCTGATCACTGAAAAACTCTAACCATGCCATTTAATGGCATACTCGCATTTCATATTACAAATATGATAATTTAGAATCATAATAAATTTATTATCCACTTCGTACTCGGTAAAATGGAGCATTTATCGAGCATTTCCGTTCCTAGTATCGCTTAACTCTTTTTATTATCGATTTCTATGGAACTTGTGTGTGTGTTTTTTTGAAATATTAAAATAATCATTATATTTTTACATTTCCGATGCGGTTGCTCTTTTTAAGTTGTCAAATAATCGCGTTTCTCAGAAACTTATCTACAGAAGTTCATTCATATTTTAATAACTATGTAACTGCGCTATTATATTTAGTTCTAAATTGGTGTTATATTATTGGTACACTGAGCAATTCGTGCATAAAAGGGTAGGCAGAGGGAACCTAGTGTTATGACACTCCGTTCCCCACTTTTCGAGGCATTGACTGTTGAGTGGAACTGAACGCAGCACATTTTGCATTAAGCGACCTATAGGTATTAGTAGTTGTGGTAGTCATTTTTGGAGCTACAATATCATTTAGGTACAAAACAGACAGTAAAAAAATATTATTGTCTTTTATTTGATCAATTGTTAAACTTTGAATAGCGCTATTCAACGTTTAACAAATGAATTGATTGAAAAAGAAAGTAGAGAACGAAGTATCTAGTTATTAGTTGCTCTCAGCCTCGTCAAAATAATTAAATATTGCAAATATTGCAAAGAAAAAGGACGGGTATGACTTTAATATTCGTCAACTTAAGTGGTCTTTGCTAGTTAGAAAGTCCAATTTAAGAATTTGTGATCTAAAAAATTATTTTGTTTCAAACGTTTTAGAAATTCATATTATTTTCCAGTCGGATTTTAGCTTTTAAGATTTATTTTAGAAAAAAAATAGTAAGTCCCATACCAATTCATTCATCTGTAAACCATTGTGGGTTAATATGCACCAACAATTGAAATAGAAAAAATAAAATTTGTATGTATCTATTTATTTTGTATAAAATGAAGTACTCAAAAAATTGTGAAAGTTTTTTTCAATGATAAAAAACCAATAAAAAATTATTTACTTTTTACAACTTACTTTTTAATTATAAGTCATCGATTTTTCTATTATTTTGTAAAATTCTTGTAAAATAAATTTTACGATTCTAAGCGAATGGGAAGTCAGCGATAGATTTTTTTAAGTACTTAAGATCTGTGTATTTGTTATTAATTTCAGCTTGATACCCCCACACCTTTTTATAAAAAAAAGGTCTTGAGAAGGACAAATAAATGAACGAACACCAAAGCCAACCTTTAAGGGCTTTAAAATTTTCGTTTGACCCACAGAACCTTAAAAATATAATAAAAAAGTAACTTATGCAGTTTTTTTTGTAAAACTGTAAAAGATAGATATAGAATTAAAGACAAAAATCAACGATAAACTAGCGCATTAACTTTCACTTTAGTAATTCCGAAAACACCATATTCAACTTAACGCTGTATCCCACTCACCCACGCTATACCCACGCGGATAGGCAGAGGGAACCTAGTGTTAAGATACTCCGTTCCCCACTTTCCGCTTATTTCTCGGGGTGAAACTCAACGTCAGGCTTTTCGCCATGGTGCCAGTGGTGCCAGTGGTGGAGTGAAGAAATGAAAATATTAAGTTATAAAACTCTCATCGCCGTGGAAGAATATTTGAATGTAATTATTTTGTAAAGAATATAATTGATAAGCTATTATATGATTAACATTTTCATTCAGTTTAATTATTTTCAATCATTTACTTTAATAAAATACTAATCACCACAGTAAAAACTGCAAAGTGTATTTATTTTTATAACATTTGTATAAAATTGTAATTTTTAACAACAATCTTAGAAAGATTTACCTAATGATTTAGTGTTCATATATATATTTTTGTCTGTAATGCGCCATTTGTGACACAATTTTTGACGTATCTATCATCATAATGTAAGAGCAAACTCTAATTCGAGAATTGGTTTATATAAGTGACATAATGTCTCTTTTCAATGAATTCTCAAGAAATGAGAATAGAAAAGAGATACTATTTGAGAGAGAGAGAGAGAGATTACATATTAACGTAAAGTAGATTAGTAGATAGAAAAAGAAAAAATTTATTGAGCCTCTCATAAATCAGAATGACATAATTTTCCCGGTCCTCCCTCTTCGAGCCTCCCTAGTTGTAAAATCTCGTAGCGATAGCATATCACCAATGCTTAAGGTCTTCTTGTTTTTTATTTATACAAATGAAGCTACAAATAATATATTTACTACTGAAATATTGTTAACTTTTTACTAACATGTAGATTTTTTTTAGCTTCACGCTGTATCCCGCACACAGCAGGGTAGGCACAGGAACCTAGTGTTAATTCACTCCATTTCCCACTTTCCGCCGAGTTTTGGAGGCATTGTGTGTTGAGAGGCGGAACTCAACGCCGCGCTTTGCCTCGACACCAAAGCAAAAAAATGAAAATATAAATAAATATTTTATTTCCTCGAGTGGGGATCGAACCCACAACCAGTCGATTTTACAGTCACATTTTGAGCCCCTGCGCCACGACTGGCCTCAACATATATATGTATAAACAATATAATCAAAGCTAAAGCTGCCTTTGTTTACTCCGCTCTTCACTGTCTGTTTGTTTCAATTGTTATATAAAAATGAAAAAGCAAGAACAACATTTACAAAATAATATTCCAAACCAATTAGTTTTTTTGTAGAGGAGCGGAATGCAACTCCGCGCATTGCCTCGAATAATCATAATCCATAATCTGCTTTATCCAGCACATAACACACACAGCAAATAAACAGGGGCAACCTATTATTAATACACTCCGTTTCCCACTTTCTGCCAATTTTTCGAGGCATTGCGTGTAGAGTGGCTGAACTCAACTCCGTGGTGATGTCTTGGTACCAGAGCCAGGAAATGAAAATACTTATAAATAATAATAATTCAATCTCCCGCGTGAGGATCGAATCCACAACCATCGCGTTACAGTCACACCTTTGTGCACCTGCTCCACGACGGCCACAAGAAATGAAAATATTAAATATTACATTGCCTCGATTGTGAATCGAACCCACAACCTGTCGCGTTTACAGTCACACGCCTGTGCCCCTGCACCACAGCTGGCTTAAATAATCACAATTCTAAACAAAGTTAATTTTAACTAACGCTTTCATTAGCTTACATAAGCCGAATTAAAATTTAACACATAATTAACATACGGTTATTTAATAGAATTAACAATTAAAAAAACTAAACTTGTTTTATAAAATATGGTGCTTGCGGACCGTACCAGTAGTAATTGAAATAATTACTCATTATCAGGAAGTCGGTGGCGTACTTTAATTTAGTTGCGTTTTTACCGACTCTTGGTTAAATTAACAAATAATTTTTAATCGTTATACTGTTTGTTACAGCTAGATTATTATATGGATGATGCAAGCGTGGGTACTGGGTACCGACTACACACAGATAAAACAATATATACTAATAAAGGTTGCGCAACCATATTTCCTGAGAGTAAAAAGTTTACAACCGTGGTTCACGTGCGTTTAATCAGATTGTTCTCGTTATTAACAGTGATCGCTATCTGTATTATTGGAGTCTACGTCTTTACTATAAAATGTATGTTTCGATAAACTCTATCGAACGCTGTTCGTGATACTGTGTAGCTACAGTGTAGTAAGTTATGAATTTATTTGATAAAAAAAATTGAATATAGATATATAGGATTGGTACATAAAACAGTATTGAATTTTGGATGTGACAACAATTGAATGAAACTAGCTATAGCTTATTCGGCTAGAATTAATGGAATCCAAGAGATGCTTGTTCAAATTCCATTACACTAGGAAACTGTTACACAGAATCAATTTACTTATCCCTACCATTTTGAATAAAATCAAATCAGCTTCACGCTGCATCCCGCAAAGCACCGTTCTACACTTTTCGCCAAATTCAAGGTTCATTGCGTGTTGAGTGGCGGACCTCAACGCCGCACTTTGTCTCGACACCACAGCGAAGAAATGAAAACATTCATTTAAATAAATATTTCATTTCTTCAAGGGAGAATCGAACCCACAACCAGTCACGTTTACAGTCACACACTTGTGCGCCACGACTACCATTCTACCAGTTTGAATTATTACGAAAAGTAGCTGTAGTATATCTATTTATTTCTTTTTAAGGATCCATAGTAGAGATCCATCCACCGATACATTGTCGATGTTACCGAACTGCCAATTTGATGATAACTAGCTGGTATGCTTCGTATGCTGTCGGGCTATTCTGTTTATTGTTTGTTCAATCTTCCATGTTTCTGGGAAAATTGTTAGTTGAGTTCTTACTTTGTGCAAAATTGTAGTAAATTATATGTTTTTAAAAAAAATGATATATCATAATATACATAACTTTTGGGAGACGTGATTTAAAATGTTTTTCTACTTACATATATATTTTTCGCTTTTTAGGAGCTTTAAATAAAAATCGTCTCATATAAAATATTATTTAGTTTGTAGCAACAGTAACACCGTTACGTACATATGTCTGTATATAATAAAGTTTATGCGTTATCTTTCTGAAATTTATTAGTTTATAGCCCACAATATAAGTGCAAGCGTAAGATTGTAACGAGTAGCTACTAAGTTACAAATATAGTTTGTTTTAACTTTTGTATTCCGGTGATTGGGATACTAGAATAACTTTAAAATTACAGTCGAATTGACAACCTAATCCTTACAGAAGTCGGTGAAAAATATAAAAAAGACTTATTTTGAAAACGTATAAAAAAAATCCTGGTAGGTTTTCAGAAGGCGCGGGATCGAGTCGCGCTTTTCAAATTTTTTATACGTTTTCTAAATAAGTATTTTTCGTTTTTTTTTATGGAAATGGACAAGGCAAACGAGCGTTCGCGTCACCTGATGGTAGGTGATTACCGCCGCTCACGACGCCGTGCAACACCAGAGGAGCTACAGGTGCGTCGCCGACCTTTAAGGTGGAGATAGACGCGCTTTGTGAAGGTACCCATGTCATATCAACCTGGAAACATTGCCGCGGGTAGGCCATTCCACAGTTCCTTGGTGCGTGGAAGGAAGTTCTTACGAAACCGCACAGTAGTGTATTGCTAAGTATCCAGGTGTGGATGATATTTTAGCTTATGGCGTACTGTGCTTTTAGAAAACAGGTCAAACAGTTCTTCAGAACACTCCTCATGATAAATGCGATAGAGAAAGCACAGCGAGGATACGTCTCTACGCAAAGCCAAAGTATCAAGCCCTTCACAGATTATTGGATCCCCAATGATTTGAGTGGCTCTGCGTTGTATGCGATTAAATGGTTCAAGCTGATACTGGGGTGCACCAGCCCAGAGAAGAGAACAGATGAGATGAGAGGATTTTCTTTTCTAAATGTGATATAACTTTAAAAAATATTAAAAATATTGTTGGTTTTTTTGTTGATTCTAATAAATATTAATAGTTACAACATACGGCTAGTACTGTAATTTAAATAAGAGAGAGTCGGGAATCCCCGCCGGCGGTTAGCCCCGGCCACTGTTGATTTTAGGGAATCATGAACATATAGATAAATAGTGCACACCTAAAAGTGTTTGCAGTACTTCCTACTACGTGCCACTCTACTGTGGAATGGCCTACCCGCGGCAGTATTTCCAGGTCGATACGATCTGGGTACCTTCAAAAAGCTCGTTTATCTCCATCTTGAAGGCCTACAATGCACATATAGCTCCTGTGGAGTTGCGCAGGTTCGTGGGCGGCGGTGATCACTTACCATCTGGTGGTTTGCCTTATCTTTTTCCATAAAATAAAAGTACTGCCAAATGCCTAAGATATTCGCTGTAATGGTAACGCAATTACCGAGGAGACATAAAAAAGACAATCGATTGTTTTCTTAAACGATATTTTCTCGTGATTTATTTACATTTTAAACACAGGTTTTGTAAGATTTATGTAATTACTTCAACATAATTTATGATTTATTCTAATCACTTATTGCTTAATTTTAAAATATTGAGAGAAAAAATTAAATGAGTGATAAAAAATAATAATTTGAGAATATTGAATAGTTTATTTAATATCGTTCAGATTTTTGGTTTTTTTATATACAAATAAGATGATGATAGACGCTCAGAATGAAATGAACAACCTGCCAAAAACTACTTGCTAGGAACAAATGCTTAGTGCATTTAAGAAACGATTCACAACGCGTTCATGGTACTCTAAAAAGAACAACATTATATTATATTTGTTTTGTATAAACGCATTGGTGGTGCTAACGCCATCTCTACGTAAATAAAAAGTGTAAGTAGTATAAAACAGAACATTGACAATTTGTCAAGGGATCAGAGACCGTAGTATCATTTCATCTTCGAATCTTTCGAAAAAGACTGTCATAAATGTAAATACTGCAAGGCTAAAAACAACCCAATTATCTCTTAAATGTATATCCAGGGCTGCCCCCAAAAATTTGAGGTTGTTTAGAGCTAAGACTTAAAAATATCTGACTGCAAATCATCTCCAAATACTTCATATATGTTCGATTTAAAGCAGAGGTTCCCAACTTTTTCTTGATCAAGGGCCACTTTTATATCATTCTTGGTAGCAGGGACGTAGGTATAGTAAAAATTTAACTGTGATAATCAAACAGAAACTTCGCCTCACTATCCCGTCATAACATTAAAATCGCTCGCGGACCATATTAAGGCTTCTGCGGTCCACTGTTTGGGAACCACTGATTTAAAGTAACAAATCTTCTATCCCTTTTTTAATATCATCTGTTAAGTTTTGTTTATGTGATCGTAGCTACTGAACTCTCCTATAGGTATGTAATGAAATCAGAAATACGACTATGTAACTATAACTGCATTTTCATCTATATTGAAATTAAAATAAATCAGCTTCACGCTGTATCCCGCATGCAACAGGGTAGGTAGGGCGAACTTAGTGTTAAGACACTTCGTTCTTTAATTTCCGCCGAATTCTTGAGACATTACGTGCTGAGTGATAGAACTCAACGCCGCGCTATGCCTCGTCAAAAGAGCGAAGAAATGAAAATATAAATTTAATTAAATATTTAAATTCCTCAAGTGGGAATTGAACTCACAACCAGTGGATTTCACAGTCACACTTGCCCCTGCGACGTGACAGTCCTCGCACGAGCGCAAAGAAAACTCACAAATCTATTCGCATCTACACTATAAAAAACTAGAAAACTAGAAAATCAAACGGAGATAGATATTCAACTGCATATCAAAAGCAAGTTTTCATCTTCAATATAACATTATCTAAACGCTAGAACACGGTAAATGGACTAAATGAAAGCAATTACCCGTATACGGTCTACAGAATAGGTATGCACATTACACCGGCCGCTATTATATTTTCATGCTCGACATCCCATTGCCCAACAGCTATACGAGCACTCGTGGTGGTGGTGGTACATTGGTTGCGTAATAATATTTAACATGTATTGTATGAGTATATTCAATTGCATTTGCTTTTTATTATATTATGTATTCTATTACTGGTACTGTGTAGGTGGCAGGTAGTGGGTTCGATTTCCACTATAAGAAAAGTTTTTTTTTATATTTTCATATGCTCGCTCTGATAAGGAGACAAAGCGCAGCGTTGAGCCACACAATGCCTCCAGAAATCGACGGAAAATGGGAAACGGAGTGCCTTAACACTAGGTTCCCTGGCTTCCTCTGACTACCCTGGTACAGCACACATGTTCCCACAACATAAATTTTATTAAATGTATATTATGTACCATTTATATATTCATTTAATAAAATTAAAAATTAACTTTAAGCATACTTGTTAAATCAACCTACAAACGTAATTTACTATTAAACTTTGTTGTTTTTAAAGTAAATTAAATTAATTAATCATTTTGAATAGGCCTATTCATGATAATTAAGTAAGCGTTACCGAACCATTAAATTATTCATATCTTAGTTTTAATTTACATGGCGCTCGACCAGAGTGCGATAGTTTAGATAAAAATATGAAAAAAGAAAACGTTACACAGGTAAGCAAAATAATTCTTATTGTCCAAAAATTTGTACAAAAGTGGAATTTAAATGAAACTATCAGAAATTGTTATAAACAATAATTTTAATATTTGGAATACAGTCACGTTCATAAAAGTTACTAAACATCTACGTTTTAGTAGTCACTAAACAACAATTACATTACTAACAAAATCTTAAAATTTGCAAAAAAACAACAAATTATTTATATCCCCCCATTTAGATAAATTCTAAAACTAAAACCAAACAATTTACTAAAAAAATCGTAAAGATAAATAAATCTACTATACAAAAACTTTATCTTCAGCACTCAAAACTCTTAAAATAGCAAAAAACAAATCTCATCCACGTCCAAAAAAATTATACATATATTCAAAATTAAATTTCAAAATCATTTTCATATATGTGTGTATGTATGTATGTTCGAATAATAGCATAACAATAAAATTACTGTTTCAAACCAACACGAGACCGGAAACTTAGCAGACGTGTAGAGCTCGCAACAAAATAACGAACCAAGTTATTATAAATGGTCATAGATGGTTGAGATAAGCCTACTGTTGGAGTAAACGCGCTTTTTTACGTTAATTAAACTTACTTTTGTAAACGATGATGGTCTCATTATCTGCATTAGGCACCGACGCCGCTGGCAGTGCTTTTTACGCAAGGCTGGGCGCGCTGCTCACGGATTATGTTGGCATAACTGTAGATACGTCAATGTTGGATATATATACTCGTTTATTTTTTTTTATCATAGATAGTTAGAATTTTTAACTTTGTATTTATAAATAATAAATTAAATCAGGTTCACACTGTATCCCGCATACAGCAATGTAACTAGAGGAAATGTAAATGTGTTAAGATACTCCGTTCCTCACTTACCGACGAATTTTCCGAGGTATTGCCTGTTGAGTGACGGAACTCAATGCTAGACTTTGTTGCCTTAGTACCATAGCGACGAAATACAAACTTTAAGAAATAATATTTTATTTCCTCGAGTGGGGATCGTATCCACAACCATCGCGTTACAGTCACACTCTTGTACTCCTGCGCCACGGCGGTACTTATAATATTTATACAATTTTGGATTTAAATAAAAATATTGGGTTTTTTGTAATATTGGTCGTGTAGAAGAATATAAATAATAAACATTATATTTATTACAAATTATGACAAATAATTTTATTTACCATTCCTTTTATTATAATTTTTTGCTGTATCCTGATGTTGCTGTTGCAATTGCAGAGTAGGCAGAGGGAGTTTGTGAACCCAGTATTAAGACACTTCCGTTCCCCACTGTCCTCGAGTTCTGGACACATTGCTTGTCAAGTGGCCGAACTTATTGCCGTACTTTGCCTCGTATCCAGAGCGAAAAATTTAAAATATTAAATATTTGATTTCCTCAAGTGTCGTCAATCGAACCCATATCTGCCGCATTTATAGTTCCAAGGGCTGTAGGTGTAATATGTGCCGTGTGATCCCGGCCTAGAATAGGATCATCCTGGTACTGGTGGTGTC